>VZUI01056332.1:0-102967 GCA_013401135.1 Cettia cetti | reverse complement strand
ATGATGGAATGTGTCATGTGCTTGGGGAGCCTTAATGGGCCATTATCAGCAGATATCCCCGTGGGGGGGGAATGAGCAAGGAAAGAGATAAGGAACACTACTCCACCAGGTTTTAACAGCTGGGCCATTATCAGAAAGCATCCACGCCCCTCCCCCCGTAGTTACAAGAGACAAAAAAAACCAAAACAACCTACATTTCCCAAACTGCTTTCAACAGATGAAATAGAATACACATTTTTTTTGGTTCCATAACCCAAGACAATTGCTTTAAAACTGACGTTAATATGTTGGTTCTATTCACAAATCTCTGCTTTTTTCTAAAATAGAATAGCAACCTACTTCTGTCTGTAGTTCCCACACCTACCCCTCAATCCTCTGTCATGTTATTTTTCTTTGTTGCTCTTTCCATGTTTTTTCTGTGCCTTGATGTTTACACCAGGCATGACAGCAGCAGGATGAGTCGAGAAGGTTCCTGAGGTACCTTTATATGCAAACATACAAACACTGGATATTTATAAAGGCCAATTAGAATTTCAGGTCTTGAGAAGAGATTCATTGTATTATTTCATAATTGGTGCATGTGCCTGAATTTATTTTGTGACTGAAAATATACTCTAATATCAATTATATTTTTATTATGTGAGCCTGAAACAGAGTTTTTATGTTTTTCTGACCTTATTCCTTGTGGCTCAGGGCTGAAAATGTATCCAAGCCTCATCTCTAGATGCCTAATTTGGATCCTCTGGAAGATACAAGTCTGAACATCTTTAGCAGAAGGGTTAATAAGCCTCCCAATCCTGTGACAACTGTTCTCATCAATAATCAATTTAATTAAGAAGTGAGCACACTCTCTTGTGCTTCTCTTCTCTGATGTCTTATTTTAAAAAGTCATCTTGTCCCACATGTTCTGTGCTGGAGTTAAATGCTCTGGCTCTCAGTAGAGGCACTCAGAGTACTCAGATGTTACAGGGAGCTTGGGAACATTTGTAACTCTGATTTAATCACAGAGGAAGTAAGGACCAAGGCAGCCAGAGAGGGCTGAGAGATGCTGGATGAAAGCTTGAGGTGCCTGTGGAAGTTAATTAGCAAAGCAAGAGGTATGATTGACCTGCTACTCAACTAATTTCTAGATCCTTCCCTTGGGTACAAATCCCTGAGCTATGTGTAAACTTTACTCACAGCACCATCATGTGTGACACTGACCTTGTAGTTTGTGTTTAAACTCACTTTAAATATAACAAAACACGAATGCTAAGTGCTCTGTCTTTTAATCTTCCCAAATCTTAATTAAGGGTGAAGTGTGGTTTGGATCCTGCCTCAGAAAGTCATGTGGCAGCAGAGAACCAGTCTCCCTAGGTAAATAAAGAGGATTAATTTGGAATTGTTTGAAGTTTGTTTACTTAATGCAGATGTATAACGGGAGGCAAATAAGGCACCAAAGGAAACAAGTATCAAGATAGGAGAGGGGGGAAAAGGAAATAAATTAAGGCACCCACAGCCATACACCTGTGGCATTCAAATCAAAAAGCACTCACTGCTTTTTTTTCCCCGAAAAGACATAAAACTAGAGCAAGATGACAGACAAAAGTATTTGTGTCTTTGAGCTGTGTGTGTGACCTTTCTTATGAAATGCAGTCATTTGGTTTTAGCTAAGCTGAAGTGCAAACACTGTTTGCAATAGGTGCCACTGGTGTTGCCACCAGCTCTCCCCTGGGTTTTGGTTTGGGGAGAATAAATCTTGGTTTCTTAGCCAATATTTAATCTCTTCTTGTTTGTTTGTTTGGTTTTTATGCAGGCATACATGTAGGTACATGCACATATATCCGTTCCTCTAGCATATAATAATAAGGGTTCATAGGAAAGTAAAGAGAAGTTTTTGCAAGTTACTCTTACTTTGAAACAGATTTGTGAGTAGCAAGTTTATCTAAACATGCTTAAAATTTAGTGTTAAACTTTAAAGGAAAAGCAAATATTAACTGTCCATGAAAATGTTCACATTTCCCCCAATGTGCTGGTTAGGCAAACTGAAATAGCAACTATTGATTTTAAAAAAGCCATTATATGGGCAATCCTAATGTTAAATCTAGGCAGGGTAGGTGTAGTCAGCTGATGTATATTTTATATAAAAATATGAGAAACATAAATGATCTTCCTTGTCCTTCTTTATGATGTTGGTTATCAGGTTGAAGCAGAAAAGATTATGAGGCTTCAAGACATGAAGAAATGTTCCAATAAAGGGTGAAGAAGAAAAAAAAAAGGAGTTTGCTGTTCTTAATTCTGAAGAAAAGAAATAGAAGTAATGGCATTGCCTGTATGACACAGACCTGAATTTGGGAGCTTTAACCCTCTAATCCGTAATAACACATACTAGATAAAGCAATTGTCTACTTGAAATAATGAGTTAGACTATTCTTTGTATCTATTAAGAGAAATAATGTAGATATAATCTTGTAAATAAGGAGTTTAAAATGGATTATTTGCATTGTTGAAAGGTTTTACCTCAGAAACAGGAAAAATAACCAGCTTTTTGCCACTTTTATCACCTTTAGTACATGCATTAGGCATCAAGCCAGGGACCTTCAGTATTATCAAAACTACTGTGGTCATATTTACTCATAATTTGTAAGTATAATGACATAATTCAGAAATGGATGGGTTTTTAAGGTTAAAAATTCCAGTCACCAAAGAAATGCTCTTTACTACTGAGTGCAGATGACCGAAGTTAGTGAATCACCTGTACCACATTTCAGGCACCAATACAAGAATGAGCCCTTACACAGTTATACACTAATGTAATTTATATAGTTATATACTGGCCGCTTTGATTTTGCAATTGACAAACAACTTTTTTTCCCCTGCTGAAACAAACCCTGCCTCAGAAACTCCGTAAGTACGTGCAGTTTTCACAGTGCCGAAGCTGTAACTTCTGTCAGTGAAAAACACCTCGACCATCAGCAGCTTGAGAAAGCTCCGGCACCTCCCCGATGGGGTTACAGCCGAGCGAGGCCCGATGGGGTTACAGCACCTCCCCGATGGGGTTACAGCACCTCCCCGATGGGGTTACAGCCGAGCGATGCCCGTCGCAGCGGCACATTGGTGAATTTCCTTGGAATTTCAAAGGAACGCGACGACGAGGCCGCCTCCGGCACCGCAGCGTGAGAAGTGGGCGGGGGCTCCGCGAGCATGATTGACGTGCCTTTAGACCAATCAGAACTCACGGTGGCGGCAGGCTGTGATCCTATTGGCCGAGGGGGTAGCGGGGGGTGGGCGCGGGCCGGAGCGGAGCAGTACTGGCGGTGCCTCCCGCTACCCGCGGGCGCTGCGGGCTGCAGGCGGACGCTCCGTCCCCGGGCGGTGACAGCGTGACCGAGCCACGGCCTGACCTCCCCGCCGCTGCCTCCTCGCCGGGAGCGAACGCAGCCCCGCCTCTCTCCGCGCAACCCTTCTCCGCGCCGCCCTTGCTGCCTCGGGGGTCGCCGGAGACTGCAAAATGGCCGACGGGCGGGACGACGCTGCGGACCAGCTGAAGCAGTGGCAGAGCCACCGGGGCTCGCAGGTACCCGTCAGGCACGGCCGCTCCCCGGTGCCCCCCGTGCCTTGCATGCCCTGGGGAGCGGGGAGCCCCGGGGGGCACAGAACCCCGCGGAGTTCCGCGGGATGCGGTGCTCCGAGCGCCCGAGCGTCCCCGGGGCAGCGGCGGAGGGCGAGGCGCCCTCGCCTTGTCCCGGCCTCGTCCCCGTGGCTTGGAGCTGTGCCCGGGAACAGCGAGGCGGGGAGGGATGGAGCCTGCCAGCTGGCTCGGTGCGGTAAGGGCGGTCGGCACTGTCCGGCCCCGGCCGCTCCTTCCAGGCAGCGCTGGAGCTCTGCTGCGCCCGAGCAGCGGGCAGGGATGGTGGGGATTTTTTTCCGCCTTAAATCAGGAATTTGCCTTTCGGTTTGCTGCCACGGCGGGTAGAGCCCGGTGAAAATGTGACTAGAGAAAGAATAAAGCACGTTCAGCAGTATGTGCCGGGCCAGGAATTGGACTCGATGGTCCTTGTGGCGCTCTTCCAACTCCGCATATTCTTCGTGGACTTGCTGACCAGACCGAAGTGAATTTTTTAGGAAGAAATTCTTCCCTGAGAGTGGTGAGACCCCGGCACAAGTTTCCCAGAGAAACCGTGGCTGTCCCACCCCTGGAAGTGTCCAAAGCCACGTTGGACAGAGCTTGGAGCAACCTGGGATAGTGGAAGGTGTCCCTGCCCGTGGCAGGGAGGTGGAATTCAATGACCTTGAAGATCCCTTCCACCCCAAACCATTCTATGATTCTGTGAAGTGGATTGGGACAAGCGGTTGAAGTCATAAGGGCTGAAATCAACAGCATGGCACTCGGTCATCTGAAGATGTAGAATAGACCCCAGATATTTAGGTTGATGTGTAAATGTTGCAAGAGTTCACTTCCCTTCTTCATCAAATCACTCTGACAGTTTCCACATTTAGTTTCTGACAGAAATGTGTATAATGTGTAAATACACTTTTTGCTGGTTTTAAGTGGTGATCTTGCAAGATGCAAGTGGATGTCTCAGTTCCCACTGGAACTGTTGTCTTAATTTTATTTTTTCTCTTGGCTCTCAAAGGCATAGTGTGAAAGGTACCATATCCTAACATGTGTCATAATAGTTCCTTTTTTATCCATGAGTAATTCTTTTTGTAGGGATGTCGGCTTTTCTGTGGCAAAGCAGCATTTGAAAAGAGGCCAAAGACAATTTGGAGATTAGAAGGCAACCCAAAGTCTGTATTGCATAAAGAGTCATGAGACTTTAAGATAGAAAGTAGGGAGGACTTATTAGAATTTTAAAGTGAGTTGTATAAGGTATAAAGTATCAGTAATGCCTGGAAGTGTGTACTTTGATGTGTGCTTTTTACCCCAGCAGTGACTAAAATTATCCTGGCTTTGCTTCCCTTCTTTTTGCCATGACAGGTTAGTGCTGTAATGAAATACAGATTTTAAAGTTCTTACCTATCAAGGCTTGGGTTGTGTGCAGCTCCCAACCAGATGAAAACACAGGCATCAAACAAATTCAGTTCCAAAAGTTGTATGAAAGTTCTTTAAACCATGGTGTGGGTTTTTTCCTTCTCTGGAACTTACTTTGTGTGCCCCACATAACATCATCCTGAAACGAAAGGGAAAATCTCCTTCAACTAAAGAAATTAATATTCTTTTCTTCTGATGTGAACACTAGAAAGTATCCCTACACGAAGAATACTGTACAGCCACAAAGCTGTTATTTTTTTTTTATAGCCTTAATGTCAACAAGTCGTGGTTTTAGCAACTACTTCTGGTGGCCTTAAATATTGGCATGATAGAATAGTCTTGCCTGTAATAAATAAGCAGTGGAAAATATACTGAAAACAATTTCTGCTCTTGTATATTTCCCGTGACAAACTGTAGATAACCTTTTGATTTATGAAGATGTTTCTTTGACTTGAAATACAAATTCAGCTTAATTTAACTTTCCTGTAAGTTCCTTAACATCTTGTTAAGAAACTTACGGGAAACTTACAGGTTACTGTTTGTAACCAGTTACATATTGTGGTTTAAAATGTTTGTGCAGATTTCAGTGTAGGTGAGGATTCCAGGCATCCCAAAGGAGTTGGATTTATGCTTAAGGCTTTGTGCTATTGAAGTGGTAAAGGAAGAATAAAGAACATGGATATTTTGGGAATTCAAGCCAGCTGCAGTAGCGTGTATTACACATGAGTAGGAACATAGTGGAAATGCACTTATCCTGTCAAATGTCTTTTATGTGGTTATTCTTGGACCTGGGTGAAACAAAGGTGTCTGGACCTCCCTGTGCTCTCTGCCTTAATCCAGAGCTCTGGGTTTGGATGTTCTTACCTTGCCTTTTTGGGTTCCCTTTTGGGGGGGAAATAAGTCTTCTGTCAGATGAGAATTTTGTCTGTTTGCAGTAATTAACCCCTTTAAAGCAGAACTTAGGATAAGAATTGGATAAGTCGCTGTTAGAACAGTGAATGCTTTTCTCACCAAGAATTGCTTCTGCCTTCACTCCACCATTCCTTTTCATTTATAGAACTTTAAAAGGTGGAGAACTGCTCAGGAGGGGCTGAGGGAGTTTGTTTTGGCATTGTTCAGGTGTGTGGATGCTTCAGGTGTGGATGGAGAGCCCATATGGAATTATAACACTTTAGTGCAACATGTGATGGATTTATTGTTGGTCATAATATGTGACTCTTTTGAGCTTGTCCTGTTGTAAATTTTGTCTTTTTTTGCTTTATTTTTTCCTTTGTCCTTACTTGTTTTCCTGTTCTTCTAAGTCCTTTACAAGGCTCCTAACAGTAAATGTACTCCAGGAAAAACTGAGAACTGACCATCAGGTCTCTGGGGCTGATGTACCATTCTCACTACATTTTCTACTGGACTCAGAAAAATAGGAATATTGCCTTAGAGGAGTGCATAACCCCCCACATGTGATCATATTCTACTGGAATCTTTTGATGAAACATTAGGAGTACACTTTGTTCTAGTGCAGGTGTTTCTTGAAGTTGTAGGATGTTTCCTGGCAGTAGAACTTCTTAGGGCTTGTGTTAATCTTAGTCCTTCCATGGTCCCGGAGTCTAAAATGATGATTCCTCAGGTGTTCCTACTTCTATTAATTTCCATAGCTCTTCCAGACCAACTCTAATCATGGAAGGTGTCCTTTTAGTCCAGCTGTAGCTCTTTTCTTATGTCTCTACCCTTGTGCTGACAATACCTTTTCCTTGTTTTCATTTCTCCCTTATTTTCCAGCAGCTGCTCCCATTTTAGATTTTTTTTTCCCCATCCCATATTTTTCTTGAAGCAAGATCAGTAGTCTTGAGAAGAAACATTTGTGAAGCATGGAAAACATTCCTGTATTTTACATGGCTTCAAGTCCCCTTCTTAAATTATCCTAAAACTGAGTTCTGTGATTTAGATAAACATCTGTATGTTCTATAACTCCCTCCAGAATATGAAGTCATTTTGCCACTTCTTGTTGATACGTTCTGTGACATGTTGTGGTTGAACAGTCATGCACATTGTGTGGCTCAGATCCAGAGGGTTTTTAATTTATGATGTTGACAGTGACTTTCTCTTGCTTCCAGAAACCAGATGTCCTGACCACTGGTGCTGGGAACCCCATTGGGGATAAACTGAATGTCCTGACAGTTGGGCCACGTGGACCTCTTCTTGTCCAAGATGTTGTTTTCACTGATGAGATGGCTCACTTTGACAGAGAGAGGATTCCTGAGAGAGTTGTGCATGCAAAAGGGGCAGGTGTGTTTAAAATCACGTATTTTCTTTGTGTAGAATTAAAGAGCTTTTGAGTTATCATGTAGATTGTCACACATAAATTACATTGTTATTTATAATTTAGTGTTACTAGCTATAATAAATCTATATAAACAACAGTGGTAAGGCCTGGAAAAAGAACTCAGTGACAAAACTGGAAGCACTGAAAAATTGTTTACAAAACTAAGAGAAAATGTGGTTCTAGTCCTTCAATTTTTACTGTATCTCCTGTAGTCTCTGCTTCTTCTGTCTGTTCCTCCCCATCTCTATTTAATGTTGTTTGCATGTTACTTAATAGAGAATTTGGCTTTGTCTTCTAATGTATGTCTGCCAAAGCAAGCTACTCCTCTAATATTTAAATTTAAAAACCATAAACCTTTAAAAAAATATTACTGATCTTAGTAAGGTAGAATTAGTACTTTGATTTTTGTCATGCATTGCCCTAGAAGGAGCAAACGTGGGGCTGTACTTAAAATGTGACTGTACATGGGAAAAGTTTCTCTGTGGGGGTGGGAAGTCTGCTGTTGCTTCACCCAGCTTACAGGTGCACCAAAAATTCTGCAACTCATAGCAAGAATAAAGAAATATCTGCCTTGCTCCAAGATAAATACACAGACCTTGGCAGAAGAGCATCTTTTGTGCTGCTGCTAGGAGCTGCTAACAGTGAGGGAGGAGAGAATGAGCAAATAGTTTGTGTTTGATCAGTTTCATTTGTGAAAGTTAATTGAGTGTTTAGAGCATTGTTTAATCTGGTGTACTTGCATGCTTCACTTAAAGTTGTACCTTAACAACAGACGAACAGTGAGTGGAAGGAAGGTACCTAAATCTGATATTTTGAACTTGCTGTTCTTCAGGAGCCTTTGGCTATTTTGAAGTCACTCATGATATCACTCAGTACTGTAAGGCAAAAGTGTTTGAGCACATTGGGAAAAGGACTCCGCTTGCCATCCGCTTCTCCACTGTTGGTAAGGCTCGAAATTCACGTGTTGTCTTTGACAGGTGTGCCCTGAGAGCAGTGCTTGCCTTGTGGGGCACTTAAGGGTGTTTGCAATGCTTTCTTCTTCTGCCAGTTCATCTTCTCTGAAATTCACTTACGTGGAAGACCTTAAGCAGCTTTTGCCTCTTTCTGTCAGGGCTCTCTGGAGCCACTTTTCTGTTTGAAATGTGAGAGGGAGGGCAGCCCCAGCTGTTATTATCTGACAAAAAGCTTGCTTTGTTTCTGGTTGAATCATAATCTGCGCTTGCAAGTTAAATACCTATGATCTCTTTTATGCTGCAGGAATGTTTTGGGGATGAATGATGTAAACTAAATACTGGGCAAAGAAAAATAAACAATCTTCTATAAATAAACCCTGATTTCTTAAAGATTGGAATGCACAAACTAGAAAAATCTTAAATGCTGTTAGTTGAAGCTAATTGTGATCAACAGCTTGTCTGATAGAGAAGTTATGATTCATAATGTGGATGTATTTAAAAGAAGAGAAATCCTAATGAGGATTCAGTTCTGGAAGTACTTGAGAGAGTAAAGTAGTTCAGTAAGGCTCAGGGAGCTGCTGGCTTTGGCCTATTGACTGTTTCCAGTGTTAAATCCCTTAAGATTTAGGGTGTCCTGAGCATTGTAGAGGGTAAGGAGATGGAGCTGAGTTTGAAATACAGACTGCTGCTGGAGCACGTTGTTGCATCCTTCCCTTCCCTTTGCCTGCCCTGTTTGGGCACGTTTCCTCCCTGCTGTTCTGGAGCACACAAGGTTTTTAATGAGAGAATGGGCGTCCTACTGGTTTCATCACAATTCAGCATTAGCTGTTCTGAACAATTCTGCTCAGGTGTTGTGCTAAGCACTTGTGCTCTGGTCTAAGTTCACACTGAAAATCCCATCCTGGCTGAAGCAGGAAGAATTAAAAGGATTACAGCTCTTTCATAGTTTTTTATTAGGCACGCTGGTTATATTGCTACCTTCCAGATGAGAGCTTTCCCACTGGGATTTGGTGCACAGAAACAAATGTGGGTTTAGATGATTCAGCCTTAAAATTTGATGATGTCTCTCTTAGTGATAATGCAAATTCCACTCTTAATTGGTTCAAGTGGATATACTTGTTTTTTTCCTTCTTTTAACTGTGGCCTGAATGTTTGGCCGAGTTCACACTTTGAAAACTCACAGTGCCTGAAGTATTGTTGAAAATATTCCTAAAATTCCTTGGTCTAGAAAAGACTGCAATCGACCTTGCCCTTTTAGGATTTTATGGCCTATTTTCAAGTTG
Organism: Cettia cetti; assembly: GCA_013401135.1. NCBI lineage: Eukaryota > Metazoa > Chordata > Aves > Passeriformes > Sylviidae > Cettia > Cettia cetti. Next base: position 93,400 of record VZUI01056332.1, on the reverse strand, counting down.
TATTTATATGCATTTCCTATCCTAACACTTTTGTGTGTTCATGTATTTCTTCAAGCTGGAGAATCTGGCTCAGCTGACACAGTTCGTGACCCCCGAGGCTTTGCCATGAAATTCTACACAGAGGATGGGAATTGGGATCTTGTGGGAAACAACACTCCCATCTTCTTTATTCGGGATGCAATGTTGGTGAGTAAGCACAAAAGGTGAGGGTACTTTTGTGAGAAAGCCCAAAAGTTCATTTACATCTTATTCTGGCTTCCCTCAGAAACAAAAGCTCCTGTTTTCACACACTCAAACTTGGTTGTTTGTTAGATAGTCTGAACAGTTTTTACTTGAAAAGATGTTCTTAAACAAAAGTAAATAAAGAACTAAAACTTGATAACTTACGTGGTTTCATACTTTTCACTTCAAAAGCTTGCCAGTTCTTTTTATTAAATCGAGGTTTTTTGGTCTTCTAGCATAAGCTTGACAGCAGTTAGTAGAGGGGCTTTCCTTGAGTGCAGGAGTTCTGCACAGATATTTCATAGTATCTCTGTATTCATTTATGAGTCACATAAACACAGATATACAGATATGAGCAGTTTTATCTCTCACCTCATCAACCACAAAATGAAACCATTCTGTATCTCTGTTTATTCTAATTGTGAATGTTTGACGTTACCCTGATTTTATTGGTCTGTGAATTAATTTGTTTGCAGGAAGAGTGTGGCATTAGAAGATTTTTTTTTTTCCTTGATCTTACAGTTTTGTCTTTAATTTCTTTTTTTCTCCTCTTTTTCCTCCTCCACTTCTGGACAAATTAGTTTCCATCCTTCATCCATAGCCAAAAGAGGAACCCTCAGACTCATCTGAAGGATCCAGATATGGTGTGGGACTTCTGGAGTCTTCGGCCTGAGTCCTTGCATCAAGTAAGCTTCTCCTGTGACTTTATTTTGTATGATTAAGAAAATAATGTTGACAGCAGGTTTTTAACTCTTTATTTTCCATGTTTGATTTAGAAGTCTGCAGAGTCTTACTTATATTTCATTTAAATATGATTTTCAATTATCCATGCTTACCTGTGCTTAGAGGGGGAATCAGTTTTATTTCATTAACACCTAAAGTAGGAATTTCTCAAGGAATTCCTAACAACATTAACATAGCTGCCAGTGATGCAGATTAACACAATAAACAAACTTAGTCTGGAGTGAAGACTTTCTCCTTGATATGCTGAGCCCATTAATAGTGTTTGATCCTTCTCTTCAGGTATCTTTCCTGTTCAGTGATCGTGGCATTCCTGATGGCTATCGCCACATGAATGGATATGGATCACACACCTTCAAACTGGTTAATGCTGATGGAAGAGCAGTTTACTGCAAATTCCATGCCAAGGTATTGGTTTATTTTTTTCTGTTGGAATTATACATCATATTGGATAAAACCCATAAAAATGTGTGACTTTTCAAGTTTAATTCAGGCTCAAAGGTGTGTGGCGTTCTTGTTTAATATCAGTTTCATACCTTTAACTAATAGGAGAGGCATCTTTTTTCTTGCTAACACAATAATCATTTACTAGACTGTAAAAAACTCTTCTTTGGGCATCTGTCTCTTGTTAATGGAGCACTATCAGTGAACATTTTTATCTGGAAGGCAGGTGTTGAATGTACTATAAATCTAAAGTCAAGTTATTGGAAATTAGAGCTTGGATAATCTCATTCTTGGATTATAAATCTTGTTAGAATCCATTCTGATGAATGATCTCTGTAGTACTTTGGGCATGCTGTAACTGGTGCTTTTGTTGCTTTTAGACTGACCAGGGCATCAAAAACCTTTCTGTGGAAGAAGCAGGAAGATTGGCTTCTACCGATCCTGACTATGCCATACGGGACCTTTACAATGCCATTGCCAAGGGGAACTATCCTTCATGGTCCTTCTACATTCAGGTTATGACTTTTGAAGAAGCAGAGAAGTTCCCATTTAATCCTTTCGATTTGACTAAGGTATGTCTGATATTGCTGGGAATATTCAATTTCAGGTCGTTTTAAAGTGTACTCTTTATTGTAGAGCCATGATGAGCCAGAAATTCTGGAGATGAAACTGTAGTGGTGTTATATCTGATGTTACTCTTCCTCAGGGAAGTATGGATAGGGCTTGATTCCAGGCCTGTAGAGCCCATGGCACTTCAGCAGTGTGATCTCAGATCAGAGTCACACCCTGAGCCTTGCTGGTCTCATTTTATCCCACTTCCAATAGCTGCTCCTAGGAATGCCTTGTTGAAAGACGCACACATAAACTTGCATTGCATAAACTGGTTTTTACCTCCTAACACTGCTCTCCCCAGGTGGCTAAAGACCTTTGAACTTAAAAGTGCAGCACAGATGGCAAAGAAAATGCCAGTTAAGCCAGTTAAGCATTTTGAAGGAGCTGAAAACATTTGTGCCACCAGTTCCACCCACGCTCTGCTTCCCTAGGCAGCTTTTCAAGGGCCTGCGGGTATTTTGTTCAAGGACTCAAGTGCTGAGATTATGCTGGGATGATGAAATAAGTTGCATTAATACTCTGTTAATTGCAAAAGGCTTCTTAAAATAAGATGTTTCTCAGTGTTTGTTAGGAGAAAAGAAACTCAGTAATGTATTTTCTTAATCTAGACTTTAATCAGGTGAATCCTGCCTGGAAATTAAGCTGCATAATACTGTAATAATATTGATTTTGCTGGATTTTTGTTGTGTCTTACAGGTTTGGCCTCATGGTGACTACCCTCTCATCCCTGTGGGAAAGCTGGTCTTGAACAGGAATCCTGTCAACTACTTTGCAGAGGTGGAACAGATGGCTTATGACCCTAGCAACATGCCCCCTGGAATTGAGCCCAGCCCTGACAAAATGCTGCAGGTGAGGAGGAGGGTTGACCCGAGGAGCATTGGTTACTTTGCTGCTTATGAAAGCTTCGAGTTGACATGCCCCAGTCTTTAACAAGTGATGGTTAATGGTGGTTCTTGATCAATGTTTTAGGGACGCCTCTTCTCGTATCCTGACACCCACAGACACCGCCTGGGCCCCAACTATCTCCAGATCCCTGTGAATTGTCCCTTCAGAGCCAGGGTGGCCAACTACCAGAGGGATGGGCCAATGACTGTTTCTGACAACCAAGGTAGTCAGGAAAACAGCTTTCAATATAATAATACTTAAGCATGGGCTGCAGCATTCTCTCCAGTTCACAGATCCAGGTTTACTGTCTTTGCATACTTGTGTCAAATGCCTGTTAATCCAGTAAAGAAGACGTGGGATATTTGGATATGGGATGAGGAGTTTGTTTAAAAGCCAAGTGAAGCTTAGCATGTGTTTAAAACTTACCAGAAAGGCCTTTAACAGAAAAAGAGTGTGTGGGCAAATACAAGCAGTCAGATTTTAAAGACTGACTTGGATATGCTCAGTCACTTCACTAAACTGCTTTGCTTTCAGGTTTCTGAGACATTGTGAAAGAGAAAAGTGAAAATGCCAAGAGTAGAGCTGTAACTTCCCCTTTATTGAGCAGCTTCTGTTCTGTCAGGCTTTGCCCAATAGTGGCTGTTTTCCACCTGAGAGTAAACAAGGATGTACTTAAGCTGTGGCTCATGCCAAAATATGTGTTCCTCTGGGCTATGAATTCAGACACTTGGTGAGGGAGGAGAGGGTAATATTTGAAAAACAGGAACTTGAGGACAGCTGCTCTTGTCCCAGAACAGATAATGAGTTTGTTTTTCTGCTGTTCCCTAAGTTCATTATGTGTTTAAATTACACCCCCTACACGGGGAAGCATTATAGTACTTCAGATATGTAAATGACTGTATTTTTATGCTGCCTTAGACTTCAGCCATGAGTGTCTGTTATAATTGAGAAATACTGTTGTGAGAGTGGCCAGGTTTTCTTATTTTTGAATCAAATCAATATTCCCTGAAAAAAGCTGTGGAAATTCTTGTTGTAGCAGGTGCTGTTAAGTACTGGCTTGAAGGTGTTGACAGAAAAATGCTGTCAGCTGTTTCTAATAAAACAAGTTGTAACTGAGTAATTGATTTAGATTCCTCCAAGAAAATAACATCTTCTGACTAACTTGAAAGTGCTGCCATCTGATTGATTTGGTTTGGGGATTTTTGTTGGTTTTTTTTTTCCAGGTGGTGCCCCAAATTATTACCCAAACAGCTTCACTGGTCCCGAGGATCAGCCCCAGCTCAGGGAGAGCCGCACGTTTGCTTCAGGGGATGTGCAGCGCTTCAACAGTGCCAATGAGGATAATGTGACCCAGGTGGGGGTGTGGAAGGGCTTTGTGCTGCTTGGCACCCATGAGGAGGGTGTAGGGTGTGTATTAGTGTGAATCTGATACTCACAGAATCTGATACTCAGATTTTGGGCATTGATATGTAGCGGCTCTGACTTGTCTTCTTGCCATTAGTGTCTGGAGAAGGAGTTGTTGGCATATTTGCCAAAGAAGAACCCTCACAGATCAGCTGCCTTTTAAACATTTTGAGTGTTTTAAGTGTTGCTTGGAAGTGAAAGTTACTCCTACTCACTTTTGGGAATATCAAAATAAACCTTTTTTCCCAATGGCCAGGTACGGGAGTTCTACCTCAAAGTGCTGAATGAGGAAGAGCGCCAGAGGCTGTGTAAAAACATTGCAGATCATCTGAAGGGTGCCCAACTCTTCATTCAGAAACGAGCTGTAAGTGCCCTCTTTGGGGTTTACTCCAGGTTCCCTACCAGTCTAGTAACATTCTTGTAGTGGCTTCTGGAAAGGAAGCTCAGGAATTCTCTGAAAAGGCTGGATTTTTTTCTTACTCAGGAATGTGCCTATTTACACAATATAACATCAATATATAACATGTTAAAGTAACTTTTTCCTGGGGGAAAGAATGGGATAGTTGTTGACCATGTGTTTAGCTTGCTGTTTCAAAAGTCAGATGACTGCCAGAGTAAGTTTTTGCTCTAAACAGGAAGGCAGTGAGGGCCAAGGAGGGATTGGACCCTTCCCAGGGCAAGTTTGTTTAAATTGGGAATGAGCTTTGTGTGGGATAACAGAAATCGTGTTTGAAGTTGTTCATATCTTGTTTACAACTGATTAGAATTAAACTTCTTTTCCTTATGATATCTACTGCTTCTAGCCCAGGAAATGTGGTAAAGAATCCTTTTGAAATGGAGAAAAAAAAAATTTTGTTGTCTTTCCTGTTTTGTCTTCCTGTGCAGGTGAAAAACTTCACTGATGTTCATCCTACATATGGAGCCTGTATCCAGGCTTTGCTGGACAAATACAATGCTGAGGGTGGAAAAAAGGTATGGTAGTGACTTCTGTAGCTGCATTTTGGCTGGCTGTGAATTATTTTGGTTTCTCTTGTGAAGTGAGAAATAATTCTTGATTCCTGTTTGATTTAAAGGCCAGAAGTAAGTTCCTGTAGAATTGCAAAATGAGGAGACATCACTCTAATAACATTTAAGTGTTGATTAATTGGTGATGTACAAAGACTTTGTTTCAGCTGAGGTTTGTAGGGTTTCTGTAAGGCAACTGTATGTCATATAAAATGTGTTCAGGTTGGTTGCCCACTCTTTGTGATGGTAATGAAACATTGCCACAAGCCTTTCCTGGGCTCAGTTCTTGCTCCAAAGAATAACAACTCAGTTGATTCAATTTTTTCCTGCAGTTCTCTACCTGAAATGGAACTTGCTCTGAGTTTTTCTGTTGCTTTGTTTTCAGGATGTAATTAGAACATACACACAGTCCACAGCTCGTGTGTCTGTCAAGGAAAGATCCAACCTGTAAGTCTGAGGAGATCTACTCTGAATTTTGCATCCTTCCAGCTGCACAAGAACCTCTGCAACACTTTAATGAATGTAGCAGACTTGGGCCAAGCACAGGAGTGTTTTACAGGTGTGATTTACTGAGCTCTCAAGTGCTGTCTGTACTGGAAACCAGGTTACACAGGCTCCAGTCCTAGTGCCTTTCAACACTAGTGCTTTATTGCTTGATGATAACTTACGGGATTTTTAAACAACTCATGATGAGAAATTTTCTTAGTTTCTAGGAGCAAAAAGAAACTTAATCAAAAAAGCTTCATTTTTTTTTGTTGTACAACTTTCCTGGCTGAATCACACAGTAGAATTTCTATAACAACACTGTGATTGCCCTCATGGAGAAACTTGTCAAAAAGCTGATGCTGTTCAGTATTTTTCATAATTATCTGTCTGTATTTGTAAACTTATCCCTTGAATTTCATTTTTGGCCTTCCAGAAGTAAAATGATATGCAGTACTTTGAGTAAAATATTGGTATGTCTCATTCCTTACGATAGAGATAAAGCTAACTACAATCTAAATGCAGTTCAGTTGTATTCCCAAGATATATTTTAAGATAATCTTTGCTTACTAATGTGGTGTTGGGATATAACTGACATAAGGGAGGTAGCAAAAGATGTTTTCTTAGGCCATGCACTGTTCTGCTATTTTGAATACATCTTACAGCCCTTTCAGGGGTAGGAGAGTAAGCTGTTCTTTCTAATCTGTAAGAATATAAATAGAAAAATATTAACATGCCAAATGCTTGAGAAATAAACCTTCAAATGCATGAATATTGAAATTCAAGAACTTCCAAAACTGTTCCCAGTGGTTGCTGAAATTGTTATTTTACTGCTGTTGCTATTTCTTGATCAAGCCAGGGCTAATTTTCAGGGTGATCCTTTAATTAAAGCAGCATTTTTGTATGAATGTAGATATCTGGAAAATATGTCTAAAACCTGATTTGAGGCATGTTGTAATGTTACTCAGGATCTGCAGTTTAGTTAAATTGTGCAAAAAAAATTGGGACCCCAGTTATGGGATAATTATTGTCCAAGCTAAATGCAGAGCATTTCAGAACTCAGCTACTGCTTTTAACTCAGGCAAATGTAAAAAATTCAAGTCACAGCACTTTTGGGGTGACTTGTCAATAATCACTGCATTTCTGGGTCTGCCTCGAGTTGTGTTTTGACTTCCTTATTCAAGTGTGAATTCCCAGGAATGGTGGCAGGTAAAGAAGAGTAAATGCTAAAATGCTGTTCTGTTAAATTTTGGAGAATGTTACGTGCTCTGCAATTCAATTATCTACCAACTTACTGTGAAAAATTAGCTGGGGTAGAGGTGCAGTAAAATAATATGAACTGATAACCTACTCTATTCTGGGATTCCATTGGCTTTTTAACTGATCAGGCATGTGGGATTATATGATTGGGTGGGAATATTTTATGCTGGAACAGATAATACTAATGAGTTCTGGAAAAGAGTAAACCAGGCCTGATCTTCTGATTTTGATTTTGTCTGCTAAGTGCTTTATGTTGTTGTCTTCTTTTATTTCTGAAATAAATGGAATGAAAAATCACTTGGCAACATATTTTCTGTGCAAATGTCTTCAAATACTGTGTGTTAATCTAGGAAGTTCGTACATCCCTTCATCTGTTTTTCTGGAGATGGTGCCGAAGTTGTAGGTTTGATGTACTTTTTGCAGCTGCCTTTGTTTTAAAACCTCACCTTTCAACCCCACAGTTGTTTAAATTACCTGTGTTCAGTGCTAAACTGGCTGTGACAAGTGTTGTGCAGAAAACTTGGCTTTTCCCAAAGCTGTGGAGAGTGTTAAGCAACACTGGAAGAACAATAATGCTATTTCTTCAAATAAATAAGACAATAAATCCATTTACAGCTCCTTATCATGAGAAAAGAGACTGTTGATATGACATAACCACAGTTTGGTTTTGTTTTGTTTTTGTGTTCTGATCAATTAAAATCAAACATTAACCTTTGGCAAAGGAAACAACCAAACGTTGTTGCAACATGATTTTAGTGACCTGTAAAGCAGAATTGCTCAACATCTTCTTATTACTGTTTTATTTTAGATGCACATCTCTAGCTGTGGATTTGGGAATTCATTTGAAACTAATCTTTGGGAAATTACAGCTTCTCCAGGAGTACCTCTTCTTTTAATGTGCCTTCATTCCTAGGTTATTTTCCCTTCCCCAAAATATTTAAACTTGAATATCCAAAAAACATGTGCAGATTCCAGAATCACATTTGTTGTAGTGAGCTGTGCTGGAAGATGAGGAAGTTCATGGGATTGCTAAATGCTGTGGGAGGAGAAAAAGGTGACATAGGGTTTGCATCAGACTCTCAGTGCTTCAAAGATGTTGGGAAAAGTTGATTTCCTTTCCTCAGGAAATTGATGGGAATCGCCTGCTAAGCAGTGTGGATATCCATAATTTCAGCTTCAGTAAATCAGTCACTTCGTTTTGCCAAATATTCCATACCTGTTGCTCATCTTGCAGAAAAAGGCTGTTTGTTCTCTGGAGATGTGGTCCACATGAATTCTCACAGGCAGGTGTCACCATTTTCTCACAAAATGTTTTATGAGGCCCTGGCTCAGGGTTCTAAGGGAGGTGGTGGGTGCCACATCCCTGGAATTGTTGAAGGCCAGGTTGGACAGGGCTCTGAGCAACCTGAGATGGTAGAAGATGTCCCTGTTCAGTGCAGGGGGTTGGACTGGATGAGCCCTTTATGATCTCTACACTCTGACTTCAGTTTGCTGTGGGGTGTGGGGCTCCAGCCCAGCACTGTGGAAATGAATCAAGCCAGTGATGTGTTGTGTGCTCTTACCCCTTGCTGATGGCAAATTACATGGAGATCTGCAGTGCATGGTAAAGCCTGACCTGTGCCCCCCTGGTAATATTGCAGAGCTCACTCTGAACTGATGTTTGGGGTCAAAGTAGTGTGGTCATGACACAGGTCGTGGCATACAGAGGTGGACTTAAGCATAACCTCAACTCTTGACATTGAGGATTAAACCTCAACAGTTGCCTAAGGCCATTTTGGACAGAATTGGGAAAAGAACTTGAGGCTCTATTTTGATTATTGTAAATGAATTTAAGGCAGTTCTGCCAAGTTTGTGGCATTCATGATGATTCCAGCTGGGATGAATCGGTAAGATAAAGAAGATTCCCAGAAACAGCCCTGTATTTGCAAAAGGTTATAAAGTGGTCCATTATTACACAGTCTGAGAAAGCAAATGAAGGCTGAACAAGGCACTGGTGTAAAAAACCAAGTGAAGTATTTGATAGCTGACTGTTAGTGATGATGCTTGCAGCCTGGATTGCAGAGCAGAGCCTGTGTGGTTTAATTGTCTGATGAAAGCTTGGACTTTGTCATGCTGGAATTCCATCTAAAGTCAAATTCCAACCCAGAGCAGCTGGAAATCTCCTTGCACTGCAGGCCTTCAAGAGCTGGGCTGAAATTTGTTCTCAGATCACACACTGGAGCTTGATAAACTGATAGTTTTACTTCCTTTAATGAAAAAAACTTTTTACATCCTGCTACTCAGAGCAGTTCAAATACTGTAAATCTCTAATGGACCAAGTCAGGAGGAAAACTGCATTTCCTGTTTCATACCATGTGATGAACCACAGAAATCCTTTATATACATTTGCTGTGTCTGTTGCTTTCAGTATTTATTCTTGGTTTGTTTCTCTCAGGTTCCCCATTTTTAAACTTTGACCGGGATTGGGAACTTTGTTATTTTTTGTTTGGTTGGGGTTGTTTTTTCCAGTGCAACAAATCCTTGTCCCTGTGATTATTGAGTCAGGATTGACACAGACCTGGATACACTTTCTTACCAAAACTATTGTATGATTCTCTTTGGGGAATTTTTAACCTTATGCTTACATGTTGTAAGATTTATTGAGGAAGGAGGGTGATGGCAGGTATTGGTTACAGACTAAGTTGCAGTTGCAACACTCCCAAAACAGAATGAAAAATCAGAATTCCTCCATAATCATAGTTCCTGGGTTGTCTACAAGATTTCAAAAACACTCTTGACTTTGTGGAGGGAAGCTGGAAAACCAGGAATGAAGAAACCTCATTTTCCCTGCTTTGCATATTGTGTGTGTGCAGAGTCCAAAGTGCTTTAGCCACTCAGTACTTTTCCTAAGAGATTTTATTGGAAAAATACTTCACTTTGAATTTAAACTTCAAGTATTATTTCAACTAGGAAGTGCCTTCCCTGAACCTCTGATTCCAAGATAGTACTGTAAGAAAAAGATGGAATTTTGCCTTTCAGATTTGCAGGAATCGGGGCTGTATTTTAGAGTAAGCCAGTTAATATTTTGCATTGTTTTCATCATCATTCACATTTAAGGAAGATACTCTACTGCTGATGCTGATTTCCTTTCACTGTTTTCATGTACCATAAATTTTTGCAGGAGTGGTTTTCTTGTTTTGGTGGGGTTTTTTTGTTTTTGTGAGTGGTTTTTGTTTGTTTGTTTATTTTGTTTGCTTCTGCTTTTCTGTTGGGTTATATGACTAATTTCTGTGTTTCCTTCTTTGGGCCTCTCAGTGATACTTTCTTTGTAAAATCTTACCCAGTTATTCAATATTTTCCTGAGGGAATGCAGGCAGCCTTTCATCTGAGACTGATACTGATAAGGTTGGTCAAAGATACCTAGGGAAAACTTGGCAACTGCTCCTTTTTCCTCTGGCATTGATTCATATATTTCTTAGGCTTTATTCCATATTTATCCACAGCCCTTTATCTCAATCTTGCTCAATCCCCTTGCACACCTGTCCTCTTTGGAGCACTGTTGAGTCTTTAAACAATGGAAACATTCACAGCTCTTTTTAAATTGCATTTTGACTTGCAGGGGTCCTGAACGAGGAGCCTAATGATGTCAAAGGTCCAAAAATAAAATTATGATCTCCAACGTTAGGCCTTTCATCTGCCCAATAAATCATTTTCAAAGGTAATTTTAAAAAGCTTTTTAAAGTAGTGGAAATGTGTTTGTGAGTAAATGATACTGTTGTGACTCCTGCTTTATTTCTTAATTCTCCCACAGAATTTTTGGGAATTGCTTCTTTCACTCCCATGGGTCAGGCATTGTACTCTGTGCTGTTAACCTCTAAACATAATTGCACTTTTTCCAAGGCAGGAAAAATGCTGTAACAGCAAATCTCTCCCATGTTTGGGCTGACTGTGTGGGGTTAAAGTTTTTAAGTAATTCAGCTAGTCATTGCACAAGTGGTACAAAGTCCATTTGTTACATCATCATTGACTTTTTATATCTTTTTACCTTTCAAGATTTCTATTTATTAACTTTGAACTATTGAAAAAAAAGTAAGGTAACTGCTAATATTCAAATGAATTTTGTCATTCTGTAGCCTCCTTTCCAAAAGCTGGTCTTTTATTTCAGGGTGTGTGAGTATGTACTCACTGTAGAATTCACTTGAGACAAAGAACAGGCTTTCTTAGTAATTAATGGAGCGATACTGTCTCCTCTCAAGGTGATTCAAAGTACCTGGACCAGCCTCTTTCACTGACTTGCCTTCTGCCTGGCATAGCCAAAATCTGATCTAATCTTGGTTTAGCTGCAACAGCAACCTTCAGATTTGCCCAAAGATCTGTAGGTGATTTATTTTACTTCCAATTTAGTTTCTGTGGTATAATCTTAGTCCTCTATAGGTGGGGAGTGTACATGGAGTGTGCACATGTCTCAGCCCAACTCAAAGTACAAAAAAAAACCCCAAACCAGATACATTTTGAAAAGAGCAGAGGCCTTGAGCTGCTTTTAACCCATGTATTTCTTGGCCTTGTGACAATGAGGATGCTCTAGAGAACAGTAATGAAAACACATTTATGTTTTTATTCACTGCATGGGCACTTGCTACAGTCTAAGTGTTTTTCGTAGTTCATCCTAATTTATTGTGATTTAGGCACATTGCTGGAACACCATGTTAATCCAAAATCCTTTGTAGTTTCAAATTCAAGTAAGCAAATGCTATATCAAGCATTAAACCCTCCACATGAGGAAAAAAAACCTCCAAACCAGGGTCAGAGGCCTCTGACATGAAGTTAAGTGTGTGCAGCTCCACAGATCTGACTTGACCAAATGCCCAGGCTCAGAAATGCTCAGATTCAGTCAGCAAAGAGCTCCTCCTTCTCCTAACAATTCACCTTCTGCTTGCCCTGCCCACTCTTAACACATCTGAACCATAACCCCAGGAAAAACCAGAAGAAAAATTCAGGCAGCTTTCATCTGTATTGGAATTTTATCCCTCAGTCCTTACTCACTTTCTTCTGCCAGAGAGTGCCTTGTGGTCCCTGACCCTCAGCTTGCTGGAATGCAGTCGTGGCAGGCTGGAAGGGTAGCACCAAGCCTTGGCCTTTATTTGTGCAGGTAGGCATCGTGCCAGAGCTCTCCTGAGCTCTTCAGGGAGCTGGGAGGGAAAGAGAGGACACATCACAGAGCTGCTCAGGGGAGTGTTGTTGGGACAAGGGAAGGAGGTTTTGTCTGTGCTCATTTCCCAGAATCCCACAAGAAGCTGAGTTGGGAGAGACCCACAAAGATCGAGTCCAGCTCAGCCCTGCACAGCACCATCCCCAAGAGTCACCATGTACCCAAGAGGGTAAAAGGAGAGCAAGGCAACTCTTAGGATTCCAGTCTCTCCTGCCCCCTCCTGCGATTTTGGGACATTTATTTTTACTCACTGCACGATGTCAGCGAAGGCTGTGAGCAGAGGCTTGCACTGGTATTCAAGGCCATGCTTGGCACACAGGGACTTCACCAGAGGGGCCACCTTCCAGTAGTTGTGCCGTGGCATGGAGGGGAACAGGCTGTGAACAGCAGACAAGCAAGCTTTACAGGAAATCCTAGTTATTAGGACTTCCCAGGATTTACCTAGTTCACAATGAGCAGGGTCTATAGCTGCTCCCAGCTCTTCTTTCCCCCTGCTGTGCATTTAGCACAAGGAACTCTAAGAATTTCCTTTCCCCTCTGTTCTTTTTAACAGTTTGTCTCCAAATTAAATGATGTTTATATAAGAAACTACTTTCCCCTCCCTCCCTTTTTCCAGAAGTAGCCATCTCCATAGCACAGAGGAGATGAGTTCATCCTTCATCCTTGCACATCTCACTCTATAGAGTAACAGGATAAAAAAATCAGCAGAGGTGGCTTCAAACTCCTGTGGCAGACTAAAACCAGGTCCTTTAACTAGGACATTTTCACTGATCCTTAAAACCTACTACTTGGGATTGACTCTATTGCTGTCCTTGCATGGATCCTGCCACTGTTTCCTTTTCTCTTGCCATCCTGTGGATCCAGTGAAAGTTTTGAATTACATGATTCTCTTTAAGAGTTTCTGGTTTTAAAGACAAACTCATTGGTGCCCCACATCTATTTCTAGAATTCAGAGCAAAAACGAATAAGGAAGGGGGGAAAAAAAGAGAGAAGGAAAATATTTTAAAAATGGAGGAGGGGAAAGGAAATTCACTCTTGGGGTGGGTACTCACTGATGCTCAATCTGGAAGTTGAGGTGCCCTGTGAACCAGTCATTAAACAGCGACTGCTCCACATTGCAGGTTGCCTGGAGCTAAAGGAGGGGAGAGGAAAGCAAAGTCAGACAGGTCAGAGCATGATTAGGAACCAGAGCTCGACCTGGATTTCATTTTGGATTGCCCATGAGTGTGTCATTGCTGTCCTTCTTTACCTTTTCCATGACTGAATCCATCAGCCTATTAACCACCTCCCAGCCACCAACAGATTTCACCCTTAATGCAACAGGAGACTTGCTTACAGTTAAAATTTGTACCTGTATGGCCACAATTCTTAAGAAAGGAAAAATCTTTTACCTGAGTAGACATCCAGTCCAAATTCTTGTCGTAGTCGATATCCATTGGGATATGGTTCATCTGTGAGACCCAGACAAACCAGCTGCTCTCCAGCATCCTGTGCAATGAGATGAGAGAATTCAGTGCTGGGTGAGCAGGTCAGCGAGGAACCATTGAAATAATGGCAGAGCCAGACTTTAAGACATGGCTGAACACTAGCCTTGCTAAGCCAGCACCTGGAAGGACTTCCAAAGCCTTGAAGTTTCATATTTCCTTATGAAACTCAGGATGAGTTCATGTGTTTTGTTGTAACACTAACTGGTGCTCAGCTTGTTTTATCTGTAGCCAAGGCCTAAACTGATTAGAATCAGTGAAATGATCCAAGGGGAGAGTGTGCTGTCCACTCAAGTGAGTGGTGCTGGATAATACCTGGGCATTTGCAAGCCCAGGTTGAGCTTTGTTTTGGTTAAATGTTTTCTTTAAGTAGCAGCAGACCCAACACCCAAAGCACTGAATGTTATTAGTTGAAATTTCTCAATTTGGTCAGCACTCAGTGAAATCTCTTTGCTGCCACAGCTAATGGGGCAACATGAAACTTGCACTGGCAATTAAACAAAAGAATTTATGAATTAAAAAGTAGGCAAAGAAGTAAGGTGGTAAAGGAGAATGTGGAAATATAGAGAAAGGCAGGCAGGTACAGATTGAAAGATTGCATAGATAAAAGGCTGAAGAACCTTCTAAAGAGATATCACCTGAATATAAAATAATATGCCAGGAGACTCTTTGTTTCTAATAAAGATCCATAAGTATAAAAGAATCTGATGTAGAAGGTCAGCATCCAGGCCAAGTCCTACCAACGACAACAAGAAAAACAGGTCTTTATAAATTACATTTGCTTATTTCTTTTTTTAAGCTTTGTAGCATAGGTATAAGAGTACAATTTACTTTCAGCTTTGACAGTTTTTTTCTGAATGGAATAATCTGGAGCAATTCAGCACAAGCTAATGATACTTTCTCACAGCTTACTGTAAGAGGTGAATGTGAGCATTCTTGCCCAGCAAGGAGCTGGCTCCATGCTCAGAAGGAAGGTTGAAGGTCCCCATCTGACCCTTTTTGGTCACACAAGTAGCAGTACTCACCACCCAGTATTTCTTTGTGTAGGCAATGTAGAATGTGTGGTAGTGGAAGTAGGTGGGGAACAGGAGTGGAGGAAGAGCTGGAAAGAAAAATCCATCAGTGACATCATAGACTGAGTGACAACATCAGCCTGGGAGGGAAGGCTCCTGAATTCCTGCTCAATCTGGAGAATATCCCAGATTTAGTGCCTTGAAACATTTCTAGGTCTGTCCATTGATCTGGGAGTTCTTACAATCCTCAGATTTCATCTTAGGCTCTTAACTGAGGAACAGCCACAAATGATTATTTCGAGAAGTGGCTTCCACAGCCCAAAGCTTATCTGGCTCCTTACTCCTTGGTGCAAAGCAGTGGAACAACAGGAATGCATATGAAATCCATTTTCAATCAGGGATTTCAGTTTGAAGAAATAAAACTCAACCTTCCAAAAGGACATCTCACTTGCACTTAAAACAACCCCAAGAAACCAAAGCAAACCAAACAAACAAACAAAAAAACCAAACCCCAAACCCACAGACTTTGATACTACTGAAAGATATGGTAGGATATCATAACCCAGAGCCTCTGTGGAGGATGTGGGAAATCTGGGATAAGATGGGTCAGGTCTTCAACTCTTCCAAAAATTTAGTTATTATTATGACATTTTATTGTGTTCTTTGACTCAGGCACCTTTGTTCCACTCAAGTTCTCCAGGTAAAAGTAGGATCTCCAAGCCCCTTTAGTACATCCCAGAGAATTGCAGGGGAATGGAGATACTCACTGATGAAGAAGTATTTGTGTTGGTGGTTGTAGGGCATGTATTTTTTCTTTTTGATCCCAAGCTGTGGGGAAAAAAAAAGAGTGTAGACCAAGAAATTTGCACAGGTAACTTGCTCTTTTCCATTTATTTTCCAGAGGGATTCTTCTTGCACACTTCCCACAACCCTCATTCCTTTTTTCATGATTCATTTTGTGAAGAATTAGATATATCAAGGCTGGTGGTCAGAAATACATATTTTCTCTCACTTTTCCCGCCTTACTTCTTCTCTGACTCTCTAAAATTAAATGGCAGTTTCACAATGGCATGGAGAAAAATATTTCACTGCTGCAGCTGCTGTGGTGTGGTCTCAAGAGCTGATGGGAGTTCAGCACTCTTGGGCTGTCACTCCTGGAAGTGTCCAAGCAGGACAAATTGGGAATATCCTACATGGTCCAACAAATTCTGCCCAGCTGGAGTTCCAGGAACAGCCCCAGGTTTTTCAGTCCTGCTGTTCATGTCACAGCAAACTTTCCTAGAAGACATGGACACACCAAAGCCACCCCTCTGACTGAGCCTCCTCGTACATTAATATTAAAATTATAATTCTGGGCTGAGTACAGCCATGCCTTCCATTGATATTTACAAGTTATCTAATGATCATTAATTACTGAGTTGGTATTCTAGGTCATTAGGTTTCTCCAAGCATTAATGTGCTGGTGGATTTTCCACCCTATATAAATGCCCTTAAATCATGTCTAATTTACATTAATGCATCAGCTGTTCAAGATGTCCTTAAAGGGACTTAGTGTGAACTGTGGAGAAATAAATCTCTTAACAAAAACTGCCATCACACCTTAGTTTTAGACTTCCCACACCCACTCACTGACCTCCACAGATAACTTCTTCCCCAAAGTGAAGAGGAAAGGGTGCATGTCAATGTCAGGGTCCTTGTGGAAGCAGTTGGGTTTGGCGTGGTGCTGGGAGTGCAGGAGAGTCCACCACTTGGCTGAGGCCCCCTGTTCAAGGGAAGAACAAAGCATAAAAAACCCTTTCAGAGCCTGAATCCTCTCAGTTCCTGACCCTAATCCTTGCCCCAGTGCTGCACATGCTCCACAGAGTCTTCAGAACACACAATTTTACAGGAAAACCCTCAGAAGTTTTCCAGGGACTCACAATCAAATGGCACATCACAAACTTGTGCAGCAAGTGGTTCCACTTGGTTTTCCTGAATACTGAGAGGTGTCCTAAATCGTGCTGTAACCAGGAAGCCTGGACCTGGAGGAGGAAAAGAAAGCTTTGAAGGGGAGGAAAACAAGAACTGAGGCCAGAATGGTGCCACACTCATCCTTTGCTTTGAAATACCAAGATTTAATTCTCAGACACTGCCCTAAAGTCACCAGCAGAAAGGGCCTGTGTGAATCTTGACAGTCTTAAAGGCTTCCCCCAGAATATATCTTGCTGAAAGAATCCCAAACTAAGTTTAGTGTGAGCTCCCCACATGCAGAATTTCTTCTTGGTATCTGGATAGTGGCTGTGTTTTTATGACAAAGTGAAACTGTGCCAAGTGAGAAAACAAAGGACAAGAAACTGCTCGTGGTGTGTGTTTGTGTGTGTGTAGGTTGATGCAAGTCCATGCCGTGGAAGTCATTGCTCACCTGGGAAATGGTCAGCAGCAGCAGGGAGAAAACAAAGGGCAGTAAGGACGTCCCAAAGTAGAAGAGGATGAGCCAGGCAGCTGTATCCAAGAGCAGGATGTGAGCCAGGAGCAGGAAGAAGAAGAGTTGGTTTGGCTCCAGGAGTCCCATTCTCTCAACTGTAGCACGCAATTCCCGGAAATCTTTCACCAGCATTTCCTGGGGGAGGCACCAGGGTTACAATTCTCTGGTTCTAGAGGGCACCACTGTAGCCTCACAACCCAAAAACCGCTTCAGTGGGGAGGGGAAAGAGCAAAGGATCTGGCTAAAAGGGCATGAGCTGCGTTTAATAAACATTATCATTGCTCTGCTACAGGTTTTCGTTGAGGAGCCAGAAGCAGCCATCACAATGTCTGCATCCCAGTTCCTGACAAATCCTCAGTGCTTCTTCTGTCAAATCCTTGGCAGACAGCAGAGGGCTGCTGGAAGTTGTACTTTGTGTGCGTGAACTTCCCACGCCACCTTGTGGTAGGTCTTTGGATAAAATTATTCCTTGTATTTGTCTTCACTTTTCCCTTCCCAGGATAAACAGGGGAGGGTTAAATGCACCTACAATTGAAGGAGAATATTTATTTTCCAAGACTATTCCTTTTCCTTTTGGTTAGCTTTTCCTCAAAGCACAGGGAATAAGAAGTGATAACTCTGCTATTTAGGTAGAGTAGCTGTAATTAGAAAAATTCATCTTCAGGAATCTCATTCTCAACCACATAATGTGGATTTAGACTCATATTTGTTGTCTTCAAGTGGTAGCCTAAAAAATGTGAGGAACCTGGATCCCATTGCTCCAGGAGCTATGCTGATAGAGAAGAACAAGCTATGCTGAGAATATTTCCCTTTAGTCTCCTGTGATCTGATTAGAGAGGACAGACTTACATTTTTAGTGGGCTCAGTGCTGGGTTGGTCTGGTGCCAGCTCCCCAATCTGCAGTGGCTTCAAGTACTTGCTCACCAGCACCTTGTCGACATGGAATGCCACAAAGGCATCCTGCAAATGCACAGGAATAAAGGGAAAGAAATCCAGATTTTGTTGGTTTGGTTTTTTTTTTAATTGCTTTTTGTATTACTCCATTCCTGGAAGCGTCCAAGGTCAGTTTGAAGCAATCTGGTCTGGTGGAAGGCATCCTTCCTTTTTTATCCTTTGTGAGAGAACACCACAACAAAAAGCAAGAGGACTCCAAAGTTTCAGCATGCACTGTCACCCTTTCTAAAATGGTGATATTAATTATACCCATTTTTTCTTTCCTCAGGGTTGTTTGCTCACTGAGAGCCTTCTGTGCTTCTCATCCTCTCCCAAGCTGCCACCTTTCACGGCTTTCTGCTTTTGGTTAAAATCTTCCAGTTCAATTAAGATAATTTCCTAATTTTTCATAATATACATACAAAAGATTAAGCAATGGACCTAATGCAAGATGGACAGACTCGAAAGTGGCTCAGATCCTGCTGGGCTTAATGATTTCCACATGGAACCAACCTACAAGCAGCAGCTCAGATCTCAGAAACAAAGTATCTGGTTCATCCATTGTCTGGGATTTTCCAGCATGCTAAAATTAAAGAAATCTGGCAGTAGTAACTCAAGAAATGAGTGATGAAATTACAGAATGCAAAGTTCAACTAATACACAATTTGAAATTTAAACTTGATGGACTGAAAATTATTTTGATTTCCATGAGCCTCAAATATCCCTTATATATGGAAAAAATTGCTGCAGCTCACAGCAACTGCACAAGAAAAACCAGGACATAAGAGGAATCCTGAAGACTTGGGAATCACAGACGGGTTGGGGTTGAAAGGGATCTTTAAAGCTCCTCTAGTCCAACCCGCCTGCAATGAGCAGGGACATCTTCAACTACACCAGGTTGTTCCATCCAACCTGCCCTTGAGTGTGTCCAGGGATGGGGCATCTCTGGGTGTGCTGTGCCGGTGTTTCACCATCCTCATCATCAAAACCTTTCTTAGATCCAATCTGACTCGACGTTCTTTTAGTTTAAAGCTATTCTCCCTTGTCCTGTCCCTCCAGGCCCTTGTCCAAAGTCCCTCTCCGGTTCTCCTGGAGCCCTTTAGGTACTGGAAGAGGCTCTGAGCTTTTCCTGGAGCCTTCTCTTCTCCAGGCTGAATATTCCTAGCTAGCAGAGGTGCTCCAGTCCTCTGAGCATCTACATGTGCTTCTCTGGTCTCGTTCCAGCTGTTGCTCTGATCTAGCTGGAGCAACAGTTCCGATCCCGTTTCCCGAGGGCTGCATCTCCTCATTTGCCCTTTCCCATGGCATGGGGATGGGGATGGCGAGGCTCACACGGAGCGGTCGCACTTCGCTCCCCCGACCCTGTCCCATACCCCGATTCCCACAGGGATCGCCCTCAAGCTCTCTCCGCACGACTTTTCCCGGGCACCCTCCTCCGGCGCATCCCCGCTCCGCTCACCGTGGCGTCCTGCCCGGCGTGGCTGACGAGGAGCCGGGCCCCTCCCGGGTGTCTCCGGCAGAAGTGGCTGATGTCGTACACCTTCCTGTGGATCACCAGCCAGCGCTCCTGCGGCGCCGGCCCCCGCCCGTTCCGCTGCCGGATCTCGTCCCAAGTGAAGCGCCGCATCCCCGCTGCGGGGGCTGTGTCCCTGTCCTCAACCCTGTCCCCATCCCTGTCCCCATCCCGCACCTCCCCGCCGCTCTCCGGCGGCGCCATTCTCCCTCCTGCCCTCCTCCCTCCCGTAGCTCCAGCCCCGCATCCCCCTCCACCGTGGCCTTTAAGGAAGGGACCCGCCCCGGCGCCGCTCCCCGCCTCCTTCACCCGCTCCAGCTCCTCGGGGTTGGGTTTGGCCCCCCAAAATTTCCCCTTGCCTGCTCTGGTTTTGTAGCCCCAGTGCCCAAAGCCCCGCGGTACTCTCAGCTGGGGGGTACCTGACTGCTTAGGGGGGTACCCCTAAGGGCTCAGACAGAGAAAACTTCCCTTAAAATACTCCTCTGATTAACTGGAAAAAATATCACTCTGTAGCTTTGCTTTTGATGTTACAGTCTAGAAACCCCTTGGATGAAACATGAATTAAGCATATTCTTATGTCCTACTAAAAAAATCCCAACAACCGAACCACACTGATCCAGAAAACTCAGTATAATATCGAGCATCTGATGAAACCCTATATTTCAGTCTGGTTTTCCAACACTGACGGCGAGCAGGGAGTTCCCATAGAGCCCATGGCAGGAATAATCCTCGAAGCTCTGCCCTGGGTGCTCCTGTTACCTGTGACAAACCTGGGATGGCACACGTGGAATGTTGTACCAGCTCCTGATGGCAGGTTGTGAAACTGCTGTTTCTTCACCTCCCACTGCCCCCTTCATGTTTGTAAAATTATTAATTAGACCTGGGGACTCCAGGAAATGAACATTACTTCCAAAACAAGACTCGGTGCCACTTTTCCTTTCCCTCTAAATAGTCACAGCATCCACATAATTTTCTCTTGTCAAAACAGACCCAATCTTGAAAATTTAAAACCGATTGACTGAATGATTTCTTTCACCTGTTAAAACCCATATCAGCAACAACCCAGATGGAGGAGCCCACAATTAGGACAGACTTTTCAAAGTACAAGAATTAATTTACCTGAGATACCATCCTTTGATGATTAATTATTTTGAACTAATTTCTTTACATTTTTTAACATTTCTCATGCATCTACTTGCCTTTTTTTTTCTCAGTGCTTGTTTGCTCTTGAGTCCACTGGTGCTGGTAAAGCTCACACTTGATAATGATTCTGCAGTCTAGATTTCCAAAAGAAACGTTGATGCGAAAGAAGAAATCTCATTTAGTTATCTTAATTAGGTTGTTTACACAGTATTTCTGGCTCTTCTCCTTCACAGGAAGGTGTGAAAATCCTAAAACTCGTTTCTCAGCCCAGCTCCCAGAGACAGCCAGTGCAATAAGGTGCCTTAGAAAAAAGTTTAATAGTTGTTATCATCAATCTGTTTCTTTGCTTGTCCCCTGTCACTGTAGGCACCTTTTCCTCCTGATCCCTGGGCTCTGCCATTCCTTTAGGCTCACATTTGGTGCTTTTTGCAAAATGTGTTTTTATAACATTTGAGATAAACCACTTCCAGCACACCAGCACACACCTTCAGAAGTGCAGCACAACTTTCTTTTATCTTCCCCTCTTACACTCAATGTAATAAATGTGATGGAATCATTCGTGGTTTTGATGAGTATATGGTATAAAATCATACATGTTTAAGAAAAGCGTGTCCAGGAATTGTGCTGCCTTTGTCAGTAACCAGGGAAGGGACCCATTTGCAACAGGAAGAAGGGTGGCACCAAATGGAGATGGGTCTCCTCCGAAGATGGGGTTGACAAGGACCCGGTGATTAACACCTGATCTGCATCACAGCAACATCGTCAAGGGTGTGTATCCCAACACCGGGTTCCTGTAAATCTAATCAAGCACCCATCCCTTCCCGGAAAGCTGATCAGTGGACCAGCAGCAAAGAAAGGAGACTCCATAAATATTCAAGAAAAGAGAAGAAGACAAAAGGGGATGAAGTAACTCGCTGTCCAGCCAAAAACAGTATAAAAACAGACCCTGCTAAGACAGACTTTGTGAACTGAGGGAGACTCGTGCAATAGAGGCAGAATCTCTGTTCACCCAGTTCTGACCCCAGGCTCAGAACTGATTTCTTTTGATTGTGGCTTTCTTGGACTTTTTCTGTGGCAATTTTTCAATAAATTCCCTTTTATTGATTAAAACCGGCTTTTCATTTATAACACTCAATATTGAATATTCAGCAGAAAGGAAGGAAGAATCTAGCCCCTCTTTGTCCTGTGTTCATACCTCTTTAGCTGCTTTATGGAAAGTGGGAAAAGACCTCCAAGGTCGAGTCCAACCTTCAAGATCATCAGCCCAACCTTTCTCTGACCCTGAAGCCCTGCACAAAGTTAAATAACTCCCACTGGGTCAGTAAGACAAGCAGGGAAAAGCTTCCTCCCCAGACGGTTTTTAGTGCATGGAGCACAAAAATGACCCCAAACACCACAACTTTTGTGCACAATTCCAGTACCTAAAGGGGCTCCAAAAGAGCTGGATATGAACTTTTTACAAGGGCCTGGAGTGACTGGACAAGGGGGAATGGCATCAAACCAACAGAGGGCAGGGTTAAATGGGATGGATTTTAGGAGAAAATCCTTCCCCGTGAGGGTGGGGAGGCCCTGGCACAGGTTGTCCAGAGAAGCTGTGGCTGCCCCATCCCTGGAAATGTCCTAGGCTAGGTTGGATAGGGCTTGAACCTGGGGATTTCAGGAGACAAAGAAGAGCTTAGCTGGAGCTTTAGATTTCTTTTAAAACTGCCCTGGAGCACGCAAAATAGTAGCAAGCTTTTAAGACCTTACATGGATTTGTGTCAAGCCCTTGGATAACTGAAGCTTTCATCACCTCAGGATGAGCCAGGTAACCTGCTGAGAGAAGGAGCTGCCTGTCACATGCAGGACACTCATGACATTATCACTGTCAGACGCTGCTCTGATAGGAATGCTGATAACAGCACCCAGTTCCATTGTCGCAGCAGGTCCTTACAATGGGGACAATCCATTTGAGAACAAACCCTTCATTAATCTGCACCACAGCCCTTACATCACCAAGGTTCCAGCTCCTCAGTTTTTCATCCACATTAAGCAGCACTGATTGGTTTTGCAATCTGTCTTTTCACAATGAAGATGTCAGCTGCTAAAAAGATAAGCATCAAATTATGACTCGATAGCTACCTGATAACCATTGTTCCTTCACACATCCCACATTTTTAGGCTCCTGTAATCCAGTCCTCCTTTCCTTGTAGTGTACCAAAGCTGCATGATGGTCCTTTCTGGAACTTTTGTCTTAATACATATGTCATCAAGCCTGAAAAAAAAACCAAAAAACATTTGGGGCAAAGCTATACGGACTTTTTGTGCAGATTAAAATCTGATTTTTTCCAAACTGAGCTGTTGCACTTCCTAAGTGATTAATATATTTGCTGACTGCCAAAGGAACTCCATTAGTTCCCTTTTTGCATGTCATGAACATGGCAGATTCTGGAGAGAAACATTGATTAGATGATTGACACCAAAGGCATGAGGAGGTCAAGCACCTTCATAAATGTACAAGCAGGAATTTTCTCTCTCTCAGGGGCAGGAGAAAATAGAACGGAAAACAGAATATTTTAGTTGAGTTGGTTGCAAGGGACTAACATTTAATCACTTAGATCATTTAGATGACTACAAATATCATTCCTGACCAGGGCTGACCAAAAGTTAAGGCCTCTATCTGTGGAGGCTGATAAGCTTGCCAAGCATCCTCCCCTGGAGGGATGTCCCTTGAAAGGGCTGTGATAAGCTCATCTCAACCCTCCCCGGGAGAGATACCCCTTTGGTGAGGCTGTCCTCCCTGGTCATGGTGAGATCCCATCATGCTCTGGATACCCATGTAGATCCTTTCCAACCCGTTGGTCTTTCCCCTTGTAAGGAATAAAATTCACCCAGATTTTTTTTTTTTTTTCTCCTAGCATCAAATTGGTTTGTTGTTTACTAGGTTATCAGAGGCCTTTACAATTGTTAACCACTCCCTAATTTTTCTCCTGCCCTGCTAGCTCAGGTCTTCGAATTGTTAATTTGCCTACCTAATCCCCCTTCCCCCTTGCCTTGTCGGGGACACAGCTGCTGCTCCCAAGATTCTCCAGGGATTCATGCAAATGAAAAGAAAGAAGGAAAGAAGGAAAGACACCCTAAAAAATGAGCCTATGTAACATCCTGGACTACAAGTGACACCCCCAAAGCAGCAGAGCAGAGAGGAACGCCAGGACACCAACAGAGACTCTTTGGTCCCTCACTGTGACTTCCATGGACCTGGACTGGCCAGACCCGCCCAGCTGGGAGCTGACAGCACTTTCCTTTGGATCCAGAGAGGGGGAAGTCCCAGCTCTGCCCTGAGACAGAGCTGCAATTCCTCCTCCCCTGCGTTGTCCAGCGGGAGCAGCGGCGGTGTGTGCAGCCCCCGGGTCCTACCCAGAGCTGATCTTAATAAAGGCTTAAAAAGGGAGATTTGTCTCCAGGCTCCGATTCTTATTCATAACACCAGTTTGGAACCAGCCTTGCTGGCCCCCATAAAAACCCCAGCTTCTGCCCAGTTCAGGAGGGAGCTGCTGTCCCTGGCCCCCTTTGCAGGGTGCTGGATAAGAAAGGCTACCCTGTGGAATTGCCACACGGCACTGCTGTCTCTGAGTCAGCCTGGGATACCCTCGCAGGGCAGAGCTGAAATCCCTGCTAAAAGCTGATCACTTGCAGCCACAGGCTGTGCCCACCTTGCTGAGGTTACCTGGTGGCTGGAGGACTGCCCAAGACCCCTGGAAGGTTGTCTGTCTCCTGTGAGACCTCTCTCTCTGGGAAGGTTGTGGCATCCCAGGTCGGACCAAGGGATTCCCGGCAGGCCGCCAACATCTATCATTGTTCAAATGCTTCTTAAACACCACCAGGCTTGGAGCATCACCCAGCTCTTGAAGAAAAAGGGAAAAAAAATGAAAGGAGCACCAATTAAGCCAAGTAACTCAGAGCAAAACATAAATAAAAATATAAATAAATAAAAGAAATTATTAAATATAAATAAATAAACCACGCAGTCATTAAAATGCAATTTATACTAGAATTTAAGTTGCATCCATAAATTATTATTTGCAGCCTGTAACCCCTGTTCCTTCTTTTTCTTTTCTTTTTCTTTTACGTGGTGCAGCTCTTTAGAGGAATGTTATCTATTCATCCCTTATTCCTAGCAGGATCTGAGCAAGTCCTTGGAGTTAACAGCATCAAACTGGAAGGGACACCACAGTAGGGACTTTTGAGGGTCCTGATGTTCTGCTGAGGACTTTAGATGTGTTCAGCCAAACTGGTGCTGTGGATAAGACACTGTGCTTCCCATGGAAATTTGTCACTGCCTTTCATTCATGATCCTGACAGCTGGTATAGAAAAGGTTCAGGTGGGTAAGGATCTGATAAATTGTGATTTAGTGGGGCAGCTGGCACAGCCCAGAGCTGCTGGTAACTATTTTTTGGGTAGGGTAACCCATTCTCTGGGTGTGCTCCCCCAGGTTTTAAGTAGCAGAGCTGAATCCTTGTAGCTTCATGTGATGGAATGTGATTTTTCACAAGAGCAGATCTTATCTGCTGCCCCCAAAACACAGCAGCAGCGTGTGACTCAGGGTTTGCAGCACAGGCTTGCTGAATGAAAATTGATAGAATCTCTCCTGTCACACCACATCACACCCTGGTAGAGCTGATTATGCCCTTTTTGGTGATAACTCCACCCACAGGTCCCTTAAACCCTGAAAAAATTCTGGAAACATGTGAAAGCCTTCTTCTACCAGCTTTCCCCTCACTTTTAACACTTAAAGTCTAAGGAAAACCCTGCATCATTCCTATTTTTTTCATCCCAACTGGCTTTTCCAAGCACCAGATTACCATACTTCTACCCAAATCAAATCAGAAGTTTCCAGTCCCAAATTCAGGGCTGAGGAGGCACCAAATATGTCTCTGCATGTCTGAACAAGGCAGGCAAGGATGTCAACACAGAGGAAAAGCTTCCGTGGCAACTCAAAACATGTTTGAGAGTTGTTTGAGCCAAGCTATGGCACAAAAATAGGGAAGATAAGAACCTGAAAAAAACCCAAAACTACACAGAATGTGGCTGGGGAATGTTAACATGGGATAACTTCTAGTGCTGTAAGTGGGATAAATGGGAAAATGCTGGGTACAGGAGTCATGGGAGTGGCACATGCTGAAGTTGCTGCAAGGGGTATACAAGGGATTTTGTAACCTCTGGGGAAATGATTTCTCTCATCAGCCTTGTTTCTTATACCTCAGACTTCACCATGACAGCAACTACCTACAAGAGAGGCCAGAAAGAAGAGACAGAATAAAGAAGGACAGACCAGATGTACGTAAAAATTACACATAAAATCAGCTGTATGATCACTCACTCCCACAGGAGGCACTACCCTCTTGTTAGAGCAAGAAGTAATAAACAAAGCAACTGAAAGCTTTATCAGTCCACATGACTTTCCCTCATGTTATCTTGATTAATTTAGAGATTATCTGTCCTAACAGTCCTACCAACAGCAGAAAATCAGTGAAAGTATTTCACAACTGCACTATTTCAAACAGAGTATTTCAAATTTGGTCCTGCAAATGAAAACAAGAGTTATGGTTATGCCCAGTTCTATACATTATTTCAGTGATGTCCAAATCTACCAGCTCCTCTTTTCCTCCCTCTCCTCCTGCAAACACAGACACTTTATTTTAGAGTAAGGGTCAGAGGGAGCCAGAAATCCCTCAGAAATCCTTGGCTCTTCCAAATAATCTTATATCACAGCATTGCTAAACTGACCTCTCGCTCTTCAGTGTACCTGGAATATTCTGAGTTGATTTCCACTTTGCATTGCCAAACTGTGGAGGAGAGAGGGATTAATGTTGCATAATTCCTAATTTCTTAGTTCTATATATCAGAACCATAATTACTTCCTTTCCTAATCTCCTGAGGGTGACGTCCTGATGAAGAGAGTGTTTGGAAACGGCCAAAGAACAGCCTAGCAACTCTAAATACGTTGGAATTATGAAGGAAAAAGAACAAAATCAATCTCAAATTATAAAAAATTAGGAAAGGTGAAGAACATAACCCATCCTGTAAAGACTAAAAATCCACAATTAGCTGGTGTAGAAGGCGAAACATCATTCTCACTTGTGGTGGAAAGTAAGAGAGATTTCATTAGGGTGGTGATTATATTTCCATCACACTACTGGCAAGGATGGGGAAATGCAGAGATAGCTGGAACCATTTTGGTTGGAAAGACCTTTTACAGTCATGCTCTTAAAGCAAAGCTGGAGAGAAACTTGTGAACAAGTGTCCACAGTAAATGCACATTTTCTCCTGGAAAGGAGGACAGAGAGGGGCACACCTTGTGTATGTGCCACTGCATTCCTCCCTTTTCTTATAAAAGAGAGGAATTGTGCATTTCAAGAGCTAAGGAAGCACAAGGAGATGAAGAAGAGCAAGGAGCCAGCAAGGATTTGCTGCACATTACAAGCTGTATCCACATCCTACACAGACTCACAGATCCCATTGTGGAAGGAAGCTTTGTCTGTTTTAGCGTTTGGGGAAAACTCCAAAGCCATTCCAGCTCCTGAGTAAAGACCCACCCAGCCTTCCCACCTGAGGTGTGTCAGCAGGTACAGGCAGGCCCCATCAGCCATCAGGGTGAAAACACATTGCACAAGCCTCCAAATTGCCTTCCTGAGAAGCTTGTACTGTAATATTTGGACACAACTTGTGTGTCTTTCACTGCACCTCCTCAGAAGCACTTCCTTTGCAGTTCTTTGCACTAACAGGCTCATACAAAACCCAGCTGGAAAACACATTATTCTGCAAAATTTAGACACAAATATAAATTGCAGTGACTTTTCATTCGAAGAGAAATACTACAAACATCATCTGAAAATGTGGTTGTGCTTTCATACTTGTTTCTTTCTTTTTTCCTCTCCTATTTGCAGGACAAGCTGGAGCAGGCTGTTCTGGTGGAAAGTGTCTCTATCCATGGAACTGGATGGGCTTTAAGGTCCCTTCCAACCCAAACCATTCCATGATTACATGAAGAATATTATGTCCTTTAACAATCTCACCCCCTTCTGTCAACTCCATGTTTAAGGATTATGCTCTGTGGTGGCACAGGTATGGAAAGTGCTTCATGGCCCCTCTCTGTCTCCAAATAGGATGATGTGAGCACCAGAATATTTCAAATACAGTAAATGAATTTAATAACTAAACTTTAACCGTCTTAAAATGCTTAATGTAAATGATTTATGTGTTCTTGCTTTATAATCATCTAAGGAAATGGACAGCATAAATTAGATTCAGAGATAATTATCTCTCTTCATTGACAAGAAAGCCCAGGCAGCAGCTTAGACAAGACACTCGACTCCATAAAGATGGACAAGATGAATCTGATTTAAGGAGTCCTTCAGTGCTATTGTTGACAAGGTTCTTTTTCTAAAAAGTCATTGCTGCAGGCAGCACAAGTTTTAGATTTAAAGAAAACTGGAATACTTGAGATCTAATCAGCATTTCTTTGTATTCCTTCCCTTTGTTATGGACAGTGACCAGGTTAGCTCTTCATCTTCCCTTTTGCAAATGAAATAATGGAGTTCTTTAAGGAACTGTGCTTTCAGAAAAGGTCTGTAGAAGCAGTTGAAATATAAGATCAAAGAATTTAAATACCCCTTTGCAGTATTACGCTCTTACAATTAGCTTTTACGACTTCCTCACCTTTCAGGATGAGCCTAAATGATTCTCCTTTTTTCTCCCTAGGGGAGACAGAACATTAAAACCCCAGTCAAGTTATTCAGCCAGTATCAAGCTGAGAACTGGTGTTTTCCACACTTGGAACTGTCTTACAAAATCCCAGACACCCACTCACTCCGTGAGGATAATCTTGTCAGTTCGACTGGAGGGAAAGGAGGGGGAGCGGAACCAAGGGATATAATTCATCCTGTCACTCAGGAGCCATTATCAAGATCAAAAGGGAGGAACTGTATTTTGTAGCTGGACCAGTTCCTTGCTCAACTTGTGCCCAGCACCACCTGGGTTACCTAACTGCCTTGTTTCACCTGGAGTGGCTGGATCCACATTTCACCACAACCCGTCCTTTCTTTTGGGCTCTTCTTCCTCCTGCATCCCTGTGAAGGGCAAAGAAATGGAAGTTAATGCTACCTAAATCTCATAATTCTTGCTCACCAAACAGAATTTATCTAAAATATTCTATAAATAGTCTAGTTTGTCTATATTTTGGCTTGCAGTTGCAATGCTATGGTTATAAAAACATAAATTTGCATAGGTGACATAGGCACAGGGCGCACCAACTTCACATCTCTAGGTGCACAAGTGCAGCTCACTCTGGAAACCACAAGGATTTATTAACTGCAGCTTCAGTGTTGTAAAATAAAGGCTACAACTCATATAGTCAAAGCCTGTGCCTTTATATGTGTGTAATAACAATATCTGTTGGAAACTTCTTGCCCACCAATTAGGAACCCTAAAAATAATTGAATATGCCTTTCATAGTAGTGTCCAATGTATAAAGAGCAGATAATACAATTTAGTCAACCAACAGAAGGGGTGTTAAGCACAAAAAAGTGAGTGTTGCATTGCAGTGCCCCCTTTGAGAGGGTTTTGTATCGTAAATATCTTCATATAGGGTAAATATGTCATTGCTCCTGCTCAGGCAGTTAAGCTCAAAGTTTCCTGTATCCTACTTACCTATAACCAAAATGTCTAATTATTCAGGCAGAACCTTTGATTATCTTCTCAAAAAAAAAACAAAAACAAAAAAAACCCACAAAAAAACCCAAAAAAACCCCAAACAAAACCCCACAAAACTAAAAAAAAAAAAAAAACACAAAAAAAAAACCCAAAAAAACCAACAAAAAAACCAATACCACATTTAAAGAATCTATAAGGTTAAAATTATTAAGGAACACATTAAGGAAAAGATTGACTGGTCTCAGTCAGTAGGATAAAAACATTCATAAAGTATAACAAATACTTAAATATTTCCTTGCACAATCCCTGCAGAGCTTCCATAGATCAGCAATGGTTTATCATTATTCATTTCCAGTGTCATTAGATGTTATCTGAAGAATCTAATTATTCGCTGTAGATAATCAATTGCTCAAAGTCTGAAGACCCACCCATCATTAATGATTATTAATGCTGACCAGACCATTTAATCCTCCCTTGGGTTTTTTTGAGTATTATTTTATGCTCTTTAATCAAAATTAACCTGTATTATTGAAAGAAATATTGGTAAAAGTACAGTTTAACTATTCCCAGCTGGTTTTTATTTGAGCTTTCTCTAATTATGAGTCAGTAAACAAAGAGTAAATGTTCATAGGAGTTTATCAGTGTATGCACCATTGAAAACTACCTAAGCAAAACAGAAGGTTAAAAGTTTTTTTGGGGAAAAGGCATCTTTAAAATATAATGAAGTGTTAGAACTGAGGCAGATAAAGCAGCTTCTGAGGGAAGCAAAGACACAGAAAGTAACTGGGGAAATTATAATGCCTGGGAAGAATAAAAACAGGCAAACAGTGTAGATTTAAGGTGAATTTTCATGTGCAGTCCTTTTCCTCTCCGTTCTGCATCCTCAAGCTGAGAGATCCTAAGTGAGACAAGTCCATTAAGGGACTAGATCTTTATTTGGATTCATGGATTACCTTTCCATAGGTTAACTGGTTGGAATACTTTGTTCTTCTAGTGTGGTATTCAGGTGTTCCATGAGCCATATGGAGGGTTATCCTTGGAAGGAAAATTGCATTATAAATCCCTCTGCTCCAACCCAGCATGATGGATATTGGTGGATATTATGCCATTATTGCATTTGTCTTCTCTTAATTACTCCTAATCCTTGATGAGACAAACAGAGGCCTTGGGCTGTGCCTCTGGGATACTTCTGAAGTACTAATTGGATAATCCTAGCCCTGAGCAGCTGAACCTTGTTTATGTCATGATTGCTCACAGATTGCAAACCTGAGGAGGCCACTATGCCAATCACCAAACCACCCCAAGCCCTGTCCTTTGGGCATGAAACAGAAAGCTTCACAGCAGCTAGGATTATCCCAGGGTAACATGGATCTGGAAATACAGCCTTTACTGTGGGCAGGGTATCCCAGTGTCCAAACTCCAAGCCTCTCCTCTTCAGAAAACGAGGTGCCAAAAATTGGTAGCAAACACTTCCTGTGGTAGAAAATCACCTCAAAGGTGACATTTGTCCTCCTGGACACTGGCAAACCCCTCCCAGCATGCAAAGCCATGTCCAGAAAGCAGGTGATGAGGGCCAGGCCTCCCCATCATGGGAAAAGCAGCACTAAATGTGGGGCGAGGGGCTGACCCTCCTCGTTGTGCCTTGCAGGCAGACTAGGCCTCTACGTTATGAATAAACCCTCACAGCTTGCTGGGGAAATCAGCCAAATTGTCACGCTGTGAAATTTCATGTGGACAATGATCCTTCTTGTTCAGATGGAATTCCTTCTCTATATTCCTTCAGGTTTGGGTTAATGTTGGTGAATTTTAAGTCCTGTGTAGTCCTAGCTTCTAAATCCACCATTATTTCAAAATAACTCACCAAAAAATATTAGAGTTCTCATTCTCATTTTTTCTTTCTTTTATGAACTACTCAAAAGTTGGAAATTTTTTCTGGAGATAATTTGGGTTCTTTTACACCCAGAGCAGAGCTTTGATTGAATATCTTCAGATATAAAGCTTATATAAATTAATTGCTGCAATTGAACCATTTTTTCATTATCAAATACACCTAATACAAATGCAACCGAGGAGAAAGATTTTTTTTTTTAATGTTGACATTTGTTATAGTGATTGGCTACCATTTCTGTGTTATTCGTAGCAGCTCTATTTAAGGTTTTTTATATTGCCATTTGTTATTGTGATTTGGATAACATTTCTGTATTATTCACATCAGCTGTTTCAGGGAGGAATTCATCCAAGGGAAAAGCAAAAACTGGACCATTTCCAGGTGCAACAACGGGATTCTGCCACAGGGAGGCAATCTTGGATCATTTTTCCTCATCCTTTCCTGGTTTTTCTCTTTGAGAACTCCTCCAGCTGATCAAATCCTCGAGATTCTCTAACCTTCCTATCGTTAGTTGTCCAAATATCAATTAGAAACTCAGCTACCTCTCCCTACAGAGTGAAGAAAAACACAGTGGTTTTTCTCCAGATCCACATTCAGTCAAACACTCCTTTGAAATCGTCTGGGAAATAAAAATTTAAGAAGTTTTTATTTGATTTCAAGTCATAAGGGGAACTGCTGACCCCAGAATTAAGGTAAAAGATCTCCAGTAGCCGAGGATTACACACCAAAATCAAGTGATTTCACATTTTGGGTTCAGAAAATGCAAAGTATAATCCTGGCATGTATTCCATGGTCACCTGAATGCATTTACCAGGGTGGGGGGGAGGAGCACATGGCCACAGACAATATTCAGCTTTAGTAAACACAGCACACCTGGAGAAGGCAAAGTTTACTCCCAGTTCCAGGTGGGATTGATGCTAAAAGTGTCAAGCAGTGACCCAGAGGCCAAGTTGAGCTCGGAGATGAGTTCTGGGCTTGTCAGGTCCCAGCTCTCCCAGTGGGAAGCTTGTTAAGAGGTTTCCTTTGCAGAGACAAGAGGGATTATCTTGCTGTCAACAAATTCAGACAAGAACACCAGGCACACCCTGGTTCATGCAATTGAAGAGTGACAACAGACAATAAAACAGTGCATGAATGAGGCACTTATACCTCAAACTTGTTTTTAATATCTGAGGTCATATTTAAGAGCTCGTTAGTCAAGAGAGAATTCCTTTTCCAGGAATTTTCTGTTCCACAGGGATAGCAGCACTGAGGAAGCAGCACCAAAGCTAATTATAGTCCACAGATTTTTTTCTGCTGAAGACATGTTTTCGTTAAGATAAAAATGGAAGGTTATTATTTCCTAGGACACTGGGGAATGGCTTCAAACTGCCAGAGGGTGGGTTTGGATTGGATATTGGGAAGAAATTCTGCCCTGTGGGAGCAATGAGGCCCTGGCTATATAAAAGGACTACAGCTGGTGCTGATCAAGGCCTGAAAGGCACCATAATACAAGGAATACAAGGATGGGGAACTGGGATTTGTGCAGCTCCCTGGAAAAGCCAGTTGTTTGGATTTGTTGGCATTATACCTGTTATCTTGGCACACTGCCAACAAATTCACATTAGCTGAGATCTCTCTTTCTCTGCTCTGTAAGTAACTGGGTGTACTCGTGGTAAGAAATACCAGCAGATTTTATACCAGCTGCCTAAATCCAGGTATTACTCTGGATAACCCCTCTCCCCAATATTTATTTCAAACCAGCTTTGGAGGGGGGAAGAAAGAGTGGCAGAATCCCAGGAGTAACAAAACTGGAGAGAGTAGCCCAGAGGTAAATCCCTTCCCAAGGTGTTATTAGGGAGAGATGGAGGTGGTGAGATAACTCTTATAGGCAATGAAAGTATCCAGGGATATTCAGATTTTGGACAGGGGAGTGTAGCAAGGATGCAAATTAAGAATTTATACTGGGGGAAAAAAGGGGATGTTGGTTAAAGATATAACACAGCCTTTCATCAACTATTTTCAAATATAAGCAGTCAAAGTGAGGAACTCAAGACTGTGCTGAAGGGAATTAAAGGGACTAAATAGACAAAAAGGAGTTGAAATTTTTCATTGGAGGGGACACATTTCAGAGAGGTGCTCAAACTGTAAATTACAGCCCCAAGAATACCTTGTTTGAGTCAGGGAAAATTTTCCTCAGTACTTTTTCTAGTACATTCTTAGGCACTAATGGATTTCACCTCATTCCAAAGACCACAGAATTTGGGACTGTTGGATGGATAGTCACATTGGCAGAGTTTTCCCTCACCTCAATAGCTGTCAGCACATCTCACCTTCTTACTCAAGGGATTTTTTCATTTAAGAGCTGGTAGGAGCAATAAAAAAGAGAAGTGAGTTAATAAAAGATGATTTTGAACTACCCTGAGAGCATCTCTTTCATTTTCACACACCCAAAGCCTTCAACTTCAATCCTGGGGTTAAAAATCTTGCATCATCACCACTTATATTGAGCAAATTTTGTGTGCTGCAATATCACACTTTTAGCTCATGTCCCACAGCTGTTATTTAAATCATTTTAATGAGCATTTTGCTAGGTAGTCCCTGCCTGCTTTGCTTTGCTCATTGCTGTGCATGGCTGATGGATTTCTGATTCAGCAAACTGGAGCTTCACAATGGGCTGTTGAAACATGGCACCAGAAAATCCCAGCTGGAGCTTGTATCCCATCTATTTCCCTGAAAGAAAGCTCAAGTAGAACATTCCAAAATTGATTGGCTCCTCTCTCCCTGACATAATATAAAGAATGCAGGGAATCTTAGTTTGAAGTTGTTTGTTTATTTTAATGGCATAGATACTTTAATGTGTAATTTTTATGCAGGGTTTGGCTTAGAGTTGTTTGATTTTCTTTTTTTTTTTTTTTTTTTTTTTTTTTTTTTTTTTTTTTTTTTTTTTTTTTTTTTTTTTTTTGTCATGGTGTGTATAGATCTAACACCCACTTCAACAAGAAAATAAAGACAAAAATAAAAAGGACAAATCTTTTTTCCGCTTCATGAGGAGCCAAGACTGGTAAATCCATTGTTGCAACGGGTCAAAGAGTTTTAGGCTATTCCATCATTCCAGAGGAACAGAAGAAGCTTAGATGAATATTTGGGACCTCTGGCATGAGGATGCAATTCCAAAGGTACTAACGAATCAGTGGAAGTGGAATGAGTAATTCCTGAGAAGAGCTACCCTTTAAATCACTGTGGTAGAGTTGCCTCTTCCCATGTGGAATAAGTCCCTGTGGATTCAATCCATGTAGAATAACAAAATAAACATTGTAATTAATCCCTATTGAAGCTGGCTTTATTTCCATCTTCAGGCCTCCACTTTTGGGCACTGGAATAATACTCTGCTCAGATGTGGGCTCTCTTTTGCCCTCTCCTGCCTGTTTGTTGTTCTTGATACCCCACAGACCATGAATTGAAGCTCACACTGATCCAACAGGTTGTAAACAGGTAGAAAAGCCCACATAAGCAAACCCCAGCCCTTCACTGACTGGGATCCAACTGGTGTGCACAGTCCTGCTCCCGAAAGTGGAATTATGAGTCAGAATAGAAATGAAGGCCGTGCAGATCGCTGTGTACAGCAATTCTTGCAGGGAATATGGGCTTCATTTGCATAATTAGCTTGTTCTTGCTCAATAATCTCCATACAGGGCTGGATTCTGGATGTTCGTGCTGGATTTTTCAGGTGTTATATGCTATTAAAACCTCCGAAAGGCAAGAGATAGCACTTTAAAAAATTGCTTTTGTTTTTATTTCATGAATACATTTAAACTGAATCTCTTCTAACCCATCACGGATTGGAATAACAGCTCCAGTGGGCACCTTTGTGCCAACACCTTCAGTGAATAAACTGGATTAATTGGCACAAAAAGATAACATGGTGGCTGAGCATGTTTTTTTTAGAATGGAAAAAAAAACCCCAAAATGCCACAAAATCAAAATCTCAAATATAAACATATTTACCCTTCTAAGCACAACCACCCTGCAGATAAAATACATAGATAGGGTAAATAAGACTTGAGTGGTAAATATTTGTAAGGATGGAACAGTCAGTAGGGAGAGTTCTAGACCATTTCCAGAACCTAAACCATCCCTAAAAGATGTATTTTCACATCTATTTTTATGTGTTTTCAGGTGTTACTTTCAAGAGGGAATGTAGATCTCCTAGGGAAAAATGATTTTTTTCAGATTGGATTGAGTTAGGTGACCAGATATATCAGTAAAGATTATTTCACTTGATTTTTCTTCATCACCAAAAATAAGAGGATATAAGGAAGATGTATGCAGAGCAATGCTGTCCTGAGGGAGATGCAGTGATCACCACGGAGTCGAAGCAGGAAAAGAGAAAGTTTAATTTTTTTTTTTACAGCTTATATAGATTTCTAAAAAGGAGACCAGATTAGAAGACTGAGGTTCAACCTCTTCAACTCCACTGGTCTTAGAAAGTGTCCATCAATTGTCCTTTCACAGAAAGGTATGTAAAAACATGATAAAAAGTTCTGTAAACATTACTTTGTTTACATGAAATTTCTGACTCCAAGGCTGAAGGCTGGGAAACAAGGCGACAGATGTATTTATATTTTTCTGAGAAAATAAAAATATACCCTTGTGAGGCCAAGAGTTTAAGTGAGGAACATTCTCACCACTCACCAGTTAAGAAGACTTGAAGCAGAGTGAAAAAATTAATATTTTGATGCAAACCTGGCCCAATCCATGGAGGAGATGAGGAATTTCCTTGAGGGACAAGTTGAACTGAGGGGCCGCAGCCTAAGATGAAACCTCTGGTACCACATTGCTCTTAGAAGTTTAATGACAAAGGATGCAGGATTGCTTCTCCCAGCTCCATTTTTGAGAGAAAATACCCATAAATATCCTCTGGAAAGCACAGTCTCTGCCTTTAAGAGTGTGATCCAAGCATTCCCATGGGATGAGGCCCCTCGGGATGGCAGCCAGGAAAACCAAGCATGCCCCACCCTTGGGTGTGTGATAAGAGGAAAATTGCTCAAACAGAGGTGGCTCTGTACATGCAGGGGAGCTCAGCACTTCAAGGGCTTTGGGGTAATGGTAGAACACTCCTTCTGTGGGCAGCACCTGAGGGAAAAGGTATTTTAGGTGGCAAGCTGGAATAAAGTCACCTGGGTTGTTGGTTTTTTGTTTTTGTGGGGTTGTTTTTTTTTTGAGTTCAGTGTAAATACAACTTCTATTTCTGGCTGGCTCTCTCTTTATGGACACAAAAACTGCAATTTCCTTCAAGTCAGGCTACAAGTTGCCCTCCAAACGATTATTAAAGAGTTTTTAGGCAATATAACTGATGGGATTTTTTTGCACAGGTGGCTGCTAAGAGGAATCAGTGAATAAGTGAATCATTTTACACTCAGGAAAGAGGTGCTAGGCTGAGGTGCTGCCACACAGAGCAGGACAGCAGAAAAGGGAGTTGTTCTATTAATTTCTAAATCCTATTCATCAGATTCCACCCAAAGCATCTTATCCAATTGCATCCCTAAATCTGGGACCCGAGGGAAGAATAAAAAGATACAAAAGAGATTCTGCTCTACCTGGATAAGGGAAAGCACTTCCAGCAGCATTGCAGCACAAACTTCTGCAAAAAGAGAGAACTACAGAAGGATTCTGCAAAGCATCTCCCTAATTTCCTTCTCCTCCAGGTATTCCAGATAGCAAATATTGTCTTTCAAGGAATATTACA
This sequence comes from Cettia cetti, assembly GCA_013401135.1. Lineage (NCBI taxonomy): Eukaryota > Metazoa > Chordata > Aves > Passeriformes > Sylviidae > Cettia > Cettia cetti. The sequence continues at coordinate 56,298 of VZUI01056332.1, read as the reverse complement.
GTTCTCACCTGACCCCTTGGAGTCTGTAAACCATGTTAGAATTTGAGCAAGGTAAATTAGCTCTACTGGTAATAACCTTTATTAAAAAGATAAAGATTATTATTTACACAAAGTAGCTGGTTGAGACAAATAGAGACAGAAATGTTTTAATTAAAACCAGATTGAAAAAAGAATCAATAAATAATGACATTCAAGTAAGCAGAATTCTAATGAAACACTACAAATGATCAGTTTAATTTACGAGATTGACACCACAAAGAACCCTTTCAATTCAGCCTTGTATTGATTTCACTGGGACACAGGATCAGCACAGCTTTCAAGTCTCACTGGTAAAAAAAAAAAAGGAGGAATCCTTAATATTTATCTTACCTTCAGCAGGACAGCGATTTTAAAATATCTTTATGTAGTACCATGAAATCCCTGCATTCATCTTAATGATGTATTATCCCTTAAATAATTATATAATGTTTCTGCTTTTGCAAATAATTATGGATATCACCATTATAACCAGTCCTGGATTTGGGAACATTTAATTGCTGTAAGCAACTGCAGTTAGCAGGGACTCCCAAACTACATTTTAAATACTTTTTAATAACTACTTTTTAAACAGGACCCTTTTCAAAGACATCTGTCAGCCATTATTACAAAATAACCAGAACAGTGTTATTGGTACGTGCACCTACACACAAAAATATAAAAAAAAAGAAGAAACAGAAATGTTCTGAGAAAAAAACCCCATAGGCAAAAAAAAAAAAAAAAAAATCCAAACTCCTGATTTGTTTGTTGAGCTTGATCTTGTTACCCAGAAGAGGAGTGTGGGTGTCTGTAAATTGCAGGACAAGTGAGCTGCTTTTAACCACAACTTCCTCCTGAAGGTGATTTATCCTTTGAAAGTTCTGGGTATGAAGGCAGAGAGGAAGCATGTGGCCTTTGCTTTTATGGGCAAATTGTCTCTTTATTTGCCACTGCAGGTTCTTGCCACGAAAACCTTTTTGGTTTTGGGTCAGTGAGGTGGGTACAGTACCACATGGGTTCTGCCAGTCCCATAATGGAAAATATTTGCTCTAAGTGGCATTAGGAAATGTTATTGAATCATAATTGCTTTTCAAAATCAGCAAGATAAATCAGAGCTCCTTCTAAAACAGGCTTTGACTTCAATCTAAAAATCATTATCAAGAACTTTATTCATAATTCTCTTGTAAAACTAATTGTACTAAACCACCAAGATGTAAACTTTTAGATAAAATATAATATATATATATATAAGCAAGAGTACCCTAAATACCCTTGAAATCTGGACCTACGCCTCAGTGCTTTGTCTTCTTAGCCTGATTCAAAGCTGGTCTGCACCAGAAATGCAATCTGACAGCATAGTCAGCACTCAGTTAAAACCCAGACAAGTATTTATGCCTATAGATACCACATACCTTACAAACTGTGTTCACACTGGCTACTGCAGGTGCAAGCAGCCCCCAGCTGATCTGCCTGCCCATGCAACCCAGGAACAGAACCTGTTACAACCCTTCACAGTCACAGCAAGGTGACCAGAAGTGATGGAGGCATGCCCCAGAGGCCACCTTGTTCTTTCCACATTGATTTGATCTGTTCTAGAAGATCCCTTAAAAATTTCCCCTGGCCTAATGTCTCCTGACTTCCTGCATTTTTTCTGCATTTTTTCACTGAGCCACTGAGCCAAGAACACAAAGGAAACCTTAATACTGAAAGATGCCTGTGAGGAAGATGAAGAGCTTTTATCAGGACTTGTAGGCACAACAGGATGAGGGACAGCAGTTTTGAACTGACAGAGGGTGTGTGTAGATTGGATATTAGGAAGAAATTCTTTATTGTGAGGCACTGGAACAGGTTTCCCAGGGAAGCTGTGGATGTCCCATCCCTGGAACTGTTCAAGGCCAGGCTGGACAGGGCTTGGAGGAATCTGGTCAGGTGGAAGTTGTCCCTGCCCATGGCAGGGGGTAGAGCAAGATGATTTTTAAGGTCCCTTCCAACCCAAACCATTCCACGATTCTATGACTTTGAGAAAAATTTCCTTTCTTCCATAAGCAAGGAGCTGGCACTTCCAATAAAGTTGAACTGATCAAGCTGATTCAAAAGCTACTTCTCCCCAAGTTTAAAAGCCCATCTCAGAATTCTGAGATTGAAAGCAGGAAAAAACAGAGGTTCATGGTTGGGAACAAGGTAAAAATGTATCTTGAGGCCACTTTCCCATTTCATTCTTACTGAAATTTGCCCAGCTCCTGAGTTCCCATGCCTGAGAACACTCAAAGGGATGATGTGTCCTGGCTCTTGGCAGCAGTTTTGTGGTGAAGGGATTCCCTTGGAGAGTTGCCAGTTTCTATCCATGCAGATATGCTTCCAGCCAGTGCTCCCCAGAATCCTTCAGGGAACTACAGGAGCAGAAAGGAAAAAAATCACTTAGGAGGAGACAGAGTTTAACTTTCTGGGAGGCCAACTGTAGTTAAAGAAATAAAAGGAAAGAAATGGATTTAAAATTGCATGGAGACCTCATAGCAAAGTCTGACTGCTGGCAATGAGCTGAGAGGATTTAAGGAAGAGAAAAACAAGCTTTGAAACTTTAAAATTTCAGAAAAGTCTAAATAAACTCTAGGTTTGATCTCTCCCTGGACACTGATTTGAAATGGCTGCCCAGGCATTTCTTACCTGCCACCACAGAGCAAAATCTTCTTGTTAATTGACACTTACTGCAAAATATCTACAAAGGCTGTCAGCAAAGTCTTGCTTTTGTACTCAATGCCGTGCTTGTCACAGAGGCTTTTCACCAGGGGAGCCACTTTCCAATAGTTGTGCCGAGGCATTGTGGGGAACAGGCTGCAGAAGGGGATGAGGGAGAGTTATTGCAAGACTTAGCTTTCTCCCTGCTCAAAACACCCCCTGTCCCAGATTATTCCCTTTTTTTCCCCCCAAGATGATACTCACTGGTGCTCGATTTGGAAGTTCAGGTGCCCAGTGAACCAGTCATTGAACACAGACTGGTTCACATTGCAGGTTGCATGGAGCTGGAAGAGAAAAAAAACCCAAACCCTCAGATGATTTAGATTTTATTTTCCTGCAAGTCCAACAATTGAATCCCCAGCAATCACTGCCCACCCTTATCTGGCATAAAAACCGAGGCAAAGTCAGGGATTACAGCCATCATTGCCCTGAGGAATTCAACACAGCCTACACTAGCCAGGTGGAGGTTTTTATCCTTGATAAAAAAGGAAACTGCTGCAAGCCCACTATGTGGGATTATATTATATTTACATATTCATTTTTATCAGGCAATTTTTTCAGATTTATCTGATCTGTAGTAAACCTGCAGCCTGTAGGGTAAAAATAAAGGTATCCACGTTTGCTTCCCTTTAGTTGGCCTAAAAAGGAGATTGGCTGTCACACCACCAGGACTTTTCTATAATAGGGAAGGGGAAAAGGTTGCAAAAAATATGTCAAGGCCTTTCAGTGAAAAACCAGGATTTTTGAAATCTAGATTTCCTGTTTTCCAACTAAAATCTTAAATTGTTTGAATGTCACAGAAATGGAAGGGCAAACTTCATTAACAGCAAATCTGAGAGAATAGCAACATTGTCTTTGTTCTATAATTTAGACCAGGAGAGGCAGTATTTCAGAAGAAAGGAGCTTCTCACCTGAGTAGACACCCAGTCTTCGTTCTTGTCATAATCAATGTCCATTGGGATGTGATTCATCTGGGATACCCAAATAAACCAGGTACTCTCAATGTACCTGGGCAGATAAACACAGAAGCTCTTTTCATATCTCTAATCCCATCCAAATTTAACACTAAAACACTCGGCTAAGTCTCTTCTCAAGTAAAAAAACACTTTTGGAGTTTAAGAATCACTCAAGTTGTAGCTGCAGGTACCCCTGAGCAGCCACCACCCAGCTGAAGTTAAACTGTTTCTTCTGGATTATTTAATTCTGAGAAAATCTTGGGTTTAGTTTTAATTTCTTTCTTTTGAAGCTCAATATGGGTTACAAATATTAATTATGGGGGCTCTGGGTGTGCTCTGAGTTACCTGGACAGCCAGTAGTACATCATGAAGCTTTTAAATCCCATTAAAGGAATGTACATGAGGCAGACTCGGATGTTGAAAGCCACAATCAACATCATGTCCTGTAAAAAAACAAACAAACAAATAAAAAAACCCTAAACACATCAGGATAAAAATCAGCCTTGGTTGATGAAATGCCTTCACTCCATCCTCTCCCTTTTACTTGAACTGCAGCTTAAAAAATGTTCTGATATGCAAATTTCTGGATTATCAGGAGTAAGCTCCATTCTGCATCAAGGTGGGTGTGTCCCTGAAATATTCCCACTTAACCATCAATAACTGCAGACAAAAGCCCTGACATCACACTCTGGGTCTGGGAATTTCCTGGTAACTTATTTATCAGCAAAAAAGCCTCTTCTAAACAATTTTATTTTGCTGCAGCAAGCCTAGAATCAGCCTTTTCTGTCCTTTTTTCTCTCTTACCCCCCAATCACCTGACCAATAGGAGGTGAAGGTGAACACAGTGACATTTTTGAAGGTTTCCAGACAGGGAAGCAGTGCTTACCAACCACTTTTTCCTCTTGATTGCAAAGTAGAATATTGACAGCTGGAAGAAGGGTATGAGGGCAAGTGGGGCCAGCACTGAAGAATAGAACAGAAAGAGAGAGACATTTGTAATTTCACTGCATCATAAAAATGATTCTTCTTTCCAGTGGAAGAAAAATTGCTGTCTTCCACTCACATTAACCTCCATGCATCCACATAATCTCTTCCTCTTTTCTTCTCATCACTTCTCCATTTCTTCCCCAACCTTTTCTTCCCTCTGTTTGATATACCCCCAAGTGCATCTCATAACCCAAACAGAGACTTAAGGGGTAATTTCTCCTCACAAGGACCTTCTTTAACGTGAAGGAACCTTCCTGGAGCTCTCACTTCAGTGGGAATATCTTTAAAAACCCTTATTTTGTGGAGGAGGAAATGCACTCATGGTTTTAGGGGATACTCACAGATGAAATACTTGTGCTGGTAATTGTAAGGCATAAACTTCTTCTTCTGCTTTCCAAGCTGAAAAATGAAAAGATATTGAAATATTTTCAAAAAGGACATTTAAGTTTATTTCTTCACCTTGTAATTTTTCACCAGTTGCACAAAAATGTTGTCTTAACATCACCCCAAACTTTTGTGAATATATTTCTTCAAAAGAAATAATAAGGAGCTAAAGCAAACCACTTCCAGAGCTCCAGTCTGCACTGCATCAACACTAAAGCAAAAAATAAATTGGATAAATAAACCCCCTAAAATCCACTTTGCCTATCCATAGTGAGCTGAACTTTGATCCTGCTAAAAAGCAGGAAGACATGAGAACTGATCTCCTACATTTTCACTCCATCAAACCCACTGGAGCACAGCCAGCCTGCTCTGGATGCTCATGCTCCTACATGAGAGATCTTTCCCAAAATCCCTGACAAAATCCTCCCCATCCGGAGCCAATGATTTTCTATCAATAAGCATTTCGTATCTCCCATTGCACTAATCTTTCTGGGACAGCAGAGCTGGAATTTTCCATGTGCCTTGGAGAGTTTCTTCAGCAGGTAAGAGAGGGGCATTTTTTAAAAGAGGCTGGTGTATCTCGCAATGAGGCCATTTCATCACCCTATGAGTAAAAGGAATTACAAGGAAAAGAAAAGGCAAACGAGCCCTTGCCAATCCTGATGCTATCAGAAACCATAATGGAAGCAGGGAGGATCTATTCATAGTTTCTCTTTTTATGAAAGCCATAAAATTCAGGGTTAGGAAATCATTCGCTGCGTTTGCATTTGGTGCATGGCAGCTCCTCCCGCCCTGAAGGATTTGGGTGCTGAACAGCTCCGGCAGCCAGGCGGATCCAGAGGGAACACCTGACTCACTAATACTCTAAAGCAAACGGGCTGACTCACCCCTGCAGCTGCCTTAAGGTGCTTGCCCTTACTTAAGCACTGATTTTAAGCCTTTGCATCCCAGGAGTGGGTGCCCCAGTATTGCAGTAACAGGAGACTCTCAGATCTTGGAACACTTTGGGAATTATCATAAATAGAATAGATAGAATAATCTGGGTTGGAAGGGACCTTAAAAACCACTTGGTTTCAAGGCCCAGTGCTATCGTGATCTATTAGCTACATATCCCACTCCAGCTTTCTGTCATTAAATCTGCTTTTCCAGACCTCCACGGAGAGGGTCTTTCCCAGGCTGAAGAGCAGAGGGTGCATGTTGAGGTCAGGGTCCTTGCGGAAGCAGTTGGGCTTGGCGTGGTGCTGGTTGTGCAGGTGGTTCCACCAGCTGGCAGGCAGCCCCTGCGTGGGGAAAAGGGCCACACCGGGGATTCAAACTGGAGCAGTATCAAGGATCACATCTCTATTTACTGAAATTCCCTCACAGGCAGCCTTGCCTGGGTATAGGCACACTCCCATCCATTGCTTAGTCCCGATTAGCCCCAGAGAACATTCCCACCGCTACCTTCAGCACGTTTATCACCACGATCTGCAGGAGGCGATTCCACCTGGGCTTCCTGAAGACAGAGCAGTGCCCCAGATCGTGCTGGAACCAGCCCATCTGGATCTGGGAGACAAAAGGATCACCAAGGAAAGAGAACTGCCTTATTGCAGTAATGTGCCTTGTGAGTCTCTGTAAATTCATAGTGTGAGTTTCATCCTCCCAATGCGTGGAAAAGATTATCACAGGGCTCAGAGCTTCCATCCAGGCCACTGTCCACTAGAGCTGCACAATCCCAGATATTAGTTTCACCTGGAATATAGGGAAAGCAGCGAAGCATCACTGCAATTAACTTCACTGTCACAGCATGGAATTCTGTTGCTGCCATCACAAATAATTAATTTCCAAGTAACCAGCTAAGAAGTGGAGTGGCTTCCAACTCTGTGGCTTCACTGCATTCCATATTTCCATGGAAAGACAAGACTGTTCTTTGAGGGATATCTGCCTTAGCAAATATTAGGCAAATAAAACAGATTAATTAAATAAATTAGCTCATTTGCACCTGCTCCAGGGGGATCTGAGCAAACTTAAGCACTCAGTGTTAATAAGAAAATCTTGTTTTCCTCCCTCGGCCTTTCAATTTCTCCCATCTGAATGCCAAAAATCCCTATTTCCTCCTTCCCTACACCCACGGTGAAATGCACCCTTTGCTTATATGTCTGAATTTACTAATCCAGCAGAAAACTATTCAGTGGGTAACCATAAAGGACCCAAAAAATACCAGAGCCATCTGACAGAAGAAACAGAGAATGAAATATTCCTTCTTTTTGCTGGGGTAAGTGACTAGATCAGCTCATCTCATCTTGTGAAAGAGCCAGTTCCACAAGAACCCCACCATCCCCAGGGAGCAGCCTGTCAGCAAAATGAGATCTGCTGCAGCCAACAGAAATGGTGACGTAGAACGTGCTTGTCATCTCCAGCCAGATAATGGGATCTAAGGAGAGGCAATGTCTGAGACATTCCATTAATCCTCTCCACCTGGAAGAGCCATGGGCATCTGCAGCTTTGAGCACCTGTCAGCAGTTTACCTGGGCAGTGCTGAATAGCACCATGCCAGCCAGGAAAGGCATCAGGGATATGCCAAAGTACCAGAGCACGAGCCAGGATGCAGCTTCCAACACAAGGAGGTGAAGGAAAATCAGGAAGAAGAAGAAGTAATTTGGCCTCAGAAGTCCCATCTTCTCAATGGTGCAGCGCAGCTCACGAAAATCCTCCAAGAGGGATTTCTGTGGGTAAAGAAAAGGAATTTCTATGGGTAAAGTGAATAGTAATGCACTATTTACTTTGAAAATGTCATAGTGCAGAGCCAGGAATCCCCAAACAGCCACAGAAGTTGGAGGAGATATTCTGTCAGTAGGGACTCAGTGCCAGAAAAAGCACAAAGTCAACACACTTTGCTTTGATTCTGAGACATCCCAGTGAGGAGAACCGAGCAGGATTTGGGGCTCTGGCACTCATTCCTTGCTCCCGGGGTGGATTTAGTGATGCTGGGACAGTCACATTTCCATGCCTGCCCATCACCACCTCCTGCCTACCCACAGCATCAGGCGTGCTCCCTCAGAGGCGATTTCTGCTACCTCTCCTGTTTTCCTTCTCCTCCCATGCTGAGCCCCAAGCCATTCCCAATGCTGGAATCTAAGGCACTCACCTTTTTATTAGCCTCAAAGCTGGGTTGATCTGGTGCCAGCTCCCCAATCAGCAGAGATTTCAGGTACTTTTTCACCAGGGACTTGTCATTGTGAAATGCCACAAAGGCATCCTGAGGAACACAAAGGGAGGGAGTGAGAGAGGGCACGTGTCCCAACAGCAGAGCTGAGCCATTTGCCAGGTCTGAATTATAACACAAAATCCTGCTCCCCTTGTCTCCATTTTTGTCTCTCCTGTCACTCCTTCCCATCGACTGGAGCTCGGACCAAGGAAGCTGGAGGTGTTTCAAGAGCCCAGATTTCATAAAAGCACCTGGGCGAGGCTGGTAATAAACATGAAAGGGTTTGATGAAAAACCCTTTGCAGAGGGAAACCTGTTCTTTCATCTGCTTGTTTCAGCACAGTCTGTCCCTAGAAGGCTCCAGCCAGCAGCCCTGCCCCATGGATGGGACCCAGGAGCAGGGAATGAGGCATGTCTTTGCCATGCTTGGCATGAGGCTTTGAAATCCTGTCTGTATAACACTAAGGCCATACAAAATAGATGCTGAAGCCTCATATTCAGCAGCACAAACTGGGTGTCTCTTACAGTTCCCTCCAAATTTCCAGACCGGTTGATATTTTGGGGAAGTGGGAACACTTAATGTCAAATCCTAGTTTCAAATCAAATAGAAACAATGGAATAAAGGATGAGAATCCAGATAAATCAACTCTTCTTCAGCTCATGTCCTCAGTGGATTTTTCAGAAGAAAGGATTTTCTTCCAGAAAGAGCTCAAAATCCTCATTTTGAACAGTCTGATTTTGGATCTGAAAATCAGCAGAGATGAGCACAACCCAAATATTCTGTACAGGTTTGGTCAGGATCAAACCCCTGGAAGAGGACTGTGGACTTCCTTGGAGCCTCTTGGCTGGAGACAGTCTTTCTCTGAGTACTTTAGTGTAGAATAAGTCAGAACAGGGTGACTGTTCTGCAGACATCTAGTGACCCCTTGTCACAGTGACAAATTAACAACTCTGTCTAGACCTAGAGGACTGGGGAAATCTTTCCATGGTGATTTTGTGCCTCTCATTCCCCAGGTCTTTATACATTTTTATGTTCCTCCATCTTGCCAGGAATTCTGATTTAAACCATAAGTATCTATACTGCAGTTTGGAAAGAGGAACCAGAATACTTTCAAAGCAGAAACTCCTATCCATGAGATTAGTATCACAGATTCTTATAGCTGAAAGCCTCTCAGTCCTGCCTATTCTTTTTCCTCCCTGGTCTCAGGCCCTGATTAGCATTTTACTAACTTCAAGATTAACTTTAGAGATTAAGAACTACCGCCTACAAGGCACATAACTCACAACATTTGACATCAATTAAATGTTCTGCAATGCTCTTGCCCTGTATTTTCAAAACAATCCCCACAGAGGAAGTAAAATTCTTGACTATGTATACACTATTATGAACTCTAGAGTAGTCAAGAGCTGTTGGGAAAAAAATCCTGGATCCTGGTTTTAGGTAAAGTGCTGCACCAGTAATTTTTTGAGACACCTTCCATCTTGCTTTTCTATGTGGATTTCTTAGAATATAGGAAAAGGCAGGACTTTAAAAGCAAAAAGAATGATTAGGATTAACAAGAGCAAGACAGAAAGTGTTAGGATGCCACACAAATCCACATTGAACCCATGATTTTGGCTAATGGTTGTTATCCTGTCTTCAAAGGGATATAGTGCATCTAGAAGTTTGAAAATACCTTTAAGCTCAAGTAAAATCAGACTGCAATTATTACAACAATAGAAGCAAGTAAGATCAAAGGTCATTTTTTAAACACATTTACTGTGATGAAAGCCCCTGGGTGTCCACAAATAAAATGAAGTAAATTGTAGGTCCTTGCAGGAGATGGGAGGACATAGCTTGGGGACAAATCATTCCAAGCATTCTGCATTCCTTTACTCCTTCTGTAAAAGTCCAGTAGCAGAAAGTGCAGGAGATGGTACCAGGATCTCTGGGCTGGCCTATGCTCTGAAGGTCAGTGAGCTTGTGAGAAACCAAAGGAGAATCAAACCTCTCCTTTTTCTTCCTCTGAGATCACCAGCTATTTTTCTGCCCCAGTTTCAAGCAGAGTGCAAGGGATGAAATGTGGAAAGTAAGTGATCTGGTCCATTTTGGGCCAGGAGTAAGAAGTGCTATCCCAATCTGCACGCTGAAACATGAGGAATTAAGACAGGCTAAGCAACTTTCTTCAAGTCAGAAAGTCTTGTCGTGACAAGAATTAAATTTCCCACATCACAAGTTTATGCCCATGTTTCCAATGCTCAGATTTCTGCCTATTCAGAAATTCAGTGTCTCCTTTCAGCAAAGTCTGTGAGATCTGCTTAAAATTTATTATTCCTGCCAACAAGTACCAAATTATTTTAGATAAATCCTCTAGCTCAAAGATTTTTGCAGGAATCCCTGGAAGATCTGTGTTCAAATATATTTGTAAGCTTTTTCCTTATGTCCTAGAGCCCATGGGCATCATGCTGCTTTCTCAGTCTGCTCTCTGAACAAGCACAGTGATGACTGCCACCAGACAGGATTCCCCACCATGTCCTCCTTCCCTGCCACTGCCACCACCTTCCTCCACTGCTTTCCCAGCTCTTACCGTGGCATCCTGCCCAGCATAGTGGCTGATAACCCGGCTTCCCCCGGGATGGCTCTTGGAAAACCTGCTGACATCATAAACCTTCCTGTCAATCACCAGCCACTGCTCCTGGCCTTGACCGCGGCCGTTGTGGATCCTGATCTCTTCCCAAGTGAAAAGCTGTGGGAAGGCTGGAATGGATGCCGTCCTCTTCTCGCTGGGGCCAGTCTGTGGAGCCATCCGTGCTGGAATTCTCCAGTGCCAGCTCTGTGTCCGGGCTGAGGGTGGCTCATCCTGGCCTGCCCGTTATACAGCCCCACTCCAAACCACTCCCTGTACTTACAAGGGCTGGTTGGCTCTCTTTGCCCAAACACACCCTGCCCAAGTTCCCTCCTCTCCCAGACGCTTGGACACACCCGAGAGGAAAAGCCCTGCTCCTTCTTGTCCTTTCTGAGCTGCCTTTGCAAGGTGTGACTGCTCCACTGAACGTAAACAGGAATAAAGACAGAAATTTGGGAAGACCACCTGTTACTTCTAAATGGCCTCATCACCACCCAAAACATTCAGGTTGTCTTTGGTCTTTGAAATTTTCTGTGTTGACCCTGGCATACTAAATTAATGTGGCTTTTCTAACTAAATAATTGATTAAAATACCACGGGGTCAGAGTAAAGAAAGAACTCATTAAGGAAGCATTATTTATTTCCAGTTAATTTGGCTTCTGTATTGATAATACTTTGTATACAGTTGGTTTCAGAGTTTCCTGTATGTTCTTGAGCCACACAACCACCTAATTGTTCAAGTATTTCATTCATGAACCTATAACATTAAAATACTTTGTAGTAATAGTAGTAGTAGTAATAATAGTAATAAAAATAACAATAATAATAACAATAATAATAATAGCAATAACTGTTAACATCAAGTTTGGCTGTAGATTCAGAAACCTACGCTTAAATGCATTGTTGACATAATTTACTTAAACACTACTCCTGCAAAAACCAAGTCTAAGCATCTCTGATATTGTGAAGGTCTGCTGTGCAATAAAGAGGTAAAGAGTCCTCAGCTGTAATAAAATGCAGTGACAAGGCAATGACAAGTCTCCTAAGAACTCACATCAATTTTGCAGAAAAATTTAAGCAATATGAATGAAATATTGCCCTGCTTGAGATCTAGCAGTGTCTTAATCATGGTTGGGTTTTTTTAATCTGAAATTCCAAGCTTTGAGTGCTTTTGAGGAAGGTGCAAGCAGCAGGCAAATGTGATACAGTCTGGGGTGATACAGATGGGGTATTTCCATCATACCCTTCTGTAATGCAATACTGAGTTAGGTCCTGAGTTTTCCCCCTCACCCCAAACCCTCTATTTACAAATTTCTAAGGTCTATAACCCCAGATGTGACCTGCAGTGATGCCCGGTCACTGCCTGAAGCCTGACCAGCTGCAGGTCTCAACTCTCTCTCCTGACAATGAATTTCCCAGACAACTCACATGCTGGGATTTCAAGAAAACTGGTTGTTGTGCGAGTTCCCAGTTCTGAGAAGGACTGAAAACATTCAGCTGAAGCTGCAGACTTCAGCAGGCAGGACAGAAAGATAAAGACAGATTAAAAAGGCAAACTACTTTCTTGACCAAGGCACCTCAGCAGAGTGAGGCATTTTCCCTGTCTCCCAAGAACAGAGTGGGCAGTTCTCTGGTTGACACAGAACTCCAAATTATGCAATTCTAATTCTTGTAGCATCTTGCAAATTAATCAGTCAAGCCCCAAACTGATATTTAAAAGTGCCTAACATGTGGCAATTGGTGAACCACCCAAAATAAAAGAGAAATGTGACTGCTGGTATTCATCAGAAGACAGTGATAAAAGAATGGGAGGAATAATTTCTATCCTGCTGTCACACTGTATTTTGTAACTCTTTATCTTGCTCTAAATAAAAGCTGAGAGTGTCCACGCTAATGATGTGCTCATGTTCTATGTATACGTGCAGAGTCTTACCTAAATCAATGTTCAGTACTTGAGGTGGTGGCAATAAAATATGCAACAGTTTGCGCAATTTCCTGCAGATGTGGGGTTTTGGGCACATGTGAAAATATCAAGTTACTCCATAGCTGGCTGAAAGTACAAAAAACCCTTCCCATGGCCCTATTTTCAGACTTGTACATGCAGCAGCTACTTGAAAAGGGGGAGATAAAAATGTTTGGTTTGATTTTGGTCTATGAGGAGATGCAGGATGAAGAGCCAGGAATCCAGGAATGTATTGGAGTGAACAAATATGGAATGTCTCTGTCAATACCCACAGTGAGTAGTTGTGACTTTCACTGTTAAAACTGTGGTTGCCAGCATCCACCAAACTGGTGGAATTAAGTTTGGGAACTCTAAGATGATTGTCCTCTGTATTAACAGTGTGTATAAATATATATTGCCTGAATTTACTTATCATCATGTAATGCCCACTGATATCCTGTTAAATTAAAACCCCTTCCCAGTGTGAAAGCAGAAGCTGCCTCTGTCTATATTATCCAGGTCACCAAACAGATTCCAGAGGCACATGGAAAAGCTCAGACAGTGAAAGGCACAGTCCTGCTCACCCAGAGAAACTATTGAGAAACCTATTTAAGTGAATTTCCACCAGAGTTGGTGTTCTGCAACCACTGCCCACACACCTGCCAAAATGCGTGTCCTGTGCTCCTGGGAGCTGGTACACGTGCACAGAGCTACTCCACAGCCCTGCTCCCGTGACTCAGAGGCTCCTTGCACAGGCACTTGACACAGTTTCCCAGATTTCCAGAAGGATAGCACCTGACTGCTCAGCTGGCAGTTGCTGCTCAGCTCTTTTATCCTCTGTCACGTAAATGTTTGAAGCTCACACTTAATCCACAGGAGATAAATGATCCAGAAATAAATCTGGTACTGAGATACCCCAGAGCATCTGGAAGTGGTTGATGATCTTAGAGGTTTTCCCAGCATTAATGATTCTGTGATCTTGTTTCCAAGAAAATCTTTTCTGGAGAGGCTCTTTAGGTTCTGAGTAATATTGTCTTACATTTTACAGGGTTTTCATGGAGCCTTTCAAGTGGGAACACCACCCAAGTGGGGCTCCTGGGCAAAACTGGGTGGAGAACGTCTACTTTACAAAGCGTAGAGTCTCACCAGAATTGTTAGATAGAAGATAGACAGCTGGGGGTTGGACAGGTCTCCAGGATTAGGTGTTAACAGTGGAGACAGCTGGAAAAGTGTGACCTTGGACAAGCACCTCCAAGTACACCTGCACTTCCCTCTGGAAGCAGAGCTGAGTCTCTGCCCTGGCTGCTCTGGAGCCATGCAACAGCATCTTTGATCAAAGCAGAGATGATCTGAAATGTCTCTGCATCAGCAGGCCAGTACCACCTAATTTATATAACATAACTTTCCTTTGAAGAGTTTGTCCTCAAACTCCTCAAATTCCTCCTGGAATGGAGCTCACAGAACACTGAGCCCTTTGTGGAGGCTGCAGGAATACTCTGCCCCAGAGTGGCTCCAAGGAAATTACCTGCATCCATCCACAGTCAGTACACACATTCCTGTGCACAGAGTCTTGTTTTTCTTCCTGGATTTCACGGACTCTACTGCAAGACTCCCTCTTCTGTGACTATGATGTGCCTCTTCCCAAATACAGCCAGGAAATAGAAAAAATTAAAATTATTTTATGTCCAGCACAAAACTTAATAGGGAATCCATAGTTTAGGAAAAAGCGGCATTCAGAAAAGATCTTTGCAATCTTTTCAAGTGACAAAAATTTTTGCAGTTGGCAAAATTTTGTTTTGGAAAGGAAAAAAGAATCCAGTAATTTACTGCTTTAGATAAAAACATTAAAAGGCACCATGTCAGTCATGAGGAGAAAAGGACCAGGTTTTCCCTTTTTTATTATATTCAGGGTTAATGAAAGACCATCCTGTATCTCAGATGGAGCTACTTATCAGGAATACAATGTCCCTTCAAATGGAAAGAGAAATCTAAAGCAAAAACAAGGGGGGTTTTTTTAATAGACAAGAGTCAAGTTTGCAATGGAGACCCTGCCTTGAGGGGTTTAATTTGCTCAGATATTTAAAATTATTTTTGTTACATCCCTTAGTCCAGATATTAATAGTAAATTAACACAGGTTTTTTTTTCACTGTGAAAACAATCTTTGCCCCCTTTGCAAAAGAGGAAAGAAACCCACCCATGAAAAGCCACGCTTTCCCTCCCAGTTTTCCATTGCACTTTATGAGTAAACACTAAAACCCCAAGATGTTAATTAGAATGAGGGCTAAAATTAGGCTCTGTAATAAGCCCTGTGAACCTTCTCATCAAAATCTCCCCACAGAACAATAAATTGCATTAAAACATATATTGTATAATTTTTTTTTCAATTCCTATGAAATAAACTCTTTGCACCCTTCAGCTTCATGAAAGTCAGAATCCCAGGGGCTCTTCTGTGGCTTTAAGATCTAAATTAAGCTGATCTAAAGTTATATATTCTGTCATTCTCCTCTCCCAAGTGCTCTACATTGTTACAAAGAAAAAGACACACCATGATCCAACACAAAACTGTTAAATGCTTGTAACAAACCCATTTTGTTTTCTTACTGTTGCATATTTGGGTTTTTTTTTCTTCAGACCAGTCAGCATTTTTGTCACATTTTCTGTGCCCAGTGCAGGGCATGCACTGCTTACAAACTTCTGAATGCTCTGGCTGCCTGAAATTGAGCATCCACAGAAGGAAAATTCCACAAAAGGTGCCCATGCTCCAAAGTTTGTTTTAATACATGGTTTGTGCAATCCTAATTACGAACAAAGCGGCCTAAGCCAGGATTAGAACACCCACGGTGGTTCCATGGTCTACACACAGAACACCTTCCCCCATCTGGCCTTCCTGTGGGCCTTGGGCTGCCTTCCAACCTCTGCAATAAATGTGGCACAGACAATATTTGTCCATAATTCCTTCCCTGGCCTTCACCATCTGCTGCTGTCCTTCCTCAGCCACATATTTTGGGGTATATTCTTAAGGCAAGGTAAACATTTTGCCTCAAATAAGTCCCTCATCCTTAAACTTCTACATCCTACCCTCCCAGCAAGGGCACCACTCAGAGTTTTCATATTTTGCTACTTCTTTTGCAAAATTTAATTTTTCTTTGACACTCTGACAATTACTAAATTGCTACAGTTGCTACAAGTAGCAACTCCTACTTTTAGTTCCATGACCTTTTCACTGTTCTTTCTATTCCCAACCTGCCTCACAGTTTGCTCCTCATCCCTCAAAAATCTCTCAGGAGTTTGTTTCTCCCCTCTTTTCTAGGGATCTAAGTCCCATAATTTTATACTTACTCCTTTATTTTAGCAACTTTGGGATATTTGCTGAAGACAGAGATACCTTTGGCTTTCTAGTCTCACATGTTTCTGATCTTCCTCTTGGATGAGGGGAGAAGAGGGAACAAAACAAAGAAAATGTCAAAACCTGAGCTCATTGCAGCATCTCCACTCACCTTTCATTTTACTTGGGCAACACCCAGCATTTCTTACCTCACCTTGTTTCTTTTTCCTAACCAACTGGGAGATGATCCTGGAAACGTCTTCAGGCTCACTTGTTAGAACATTGGCATCCCTTCTTGCCAGAAGAAGTTATCATTCTATCTTGGTCTGCAGCTAAGCGATGGGTTAGAGCTCACCTGAAAAGGTCTATTATGCAGGAGGTGACCTAATTAGGATAATACTGCCCACAGGCCTGCCCTGATCTCTTCCTGAGTCAAAGCAAACATTATAGAAGGAATTATCATCTATAAAATTGAGTTATCCTTGAATTTTTATATTACCCTTAGAGGACAATCTAGCACTGTTACTGCTAATTGGGCTAATTAACCTTGGTCCTAAGGATTTGCACTCACATATATCTTGAACTGGTATTGATCCATACTTCAGCTGCTGAATATTTCTTTATTACTGACAGATTGAAGTATTCTCTGCTCTAAAACTTCTCATTTTATTATCAAGTCACTGCCTCTTCTTTTACTTGGCTAAGGGAACGCTGACAATTTTATCCTCTCACAAAAAAACCCAAAAAAACCCCAACAACAACAAAAAAACCCCCAAACTGACAAAAGCCTAAATGATGAGCTGCAAAAATCAAAAAGCCAAGCTGGTTCTTATGAGCAAAGCCAAGGAAGATTACTATAGACCAGTCAGACCTTTGGAAATTTTGCCTAAGGGGCACCATCATAACCAGCATTTCATATAAGCTGTCATGTGTGTATCATTTCTTATTGCTGTTTCAAAACTATTCTTGATGGAAATTCCTCCCCATTTTCTAAACATTTAATACCAGTCCCTGCAGGAGATGCTAATCCCAGAGAAATCTCTTTCAGTTTAATCCCTTTCTTTCCCACCCATAAGCAGTGTTGCATTACTGCACTTGTCCTCTACACCTGACCTGTTAGGAAATCTCTTTATATTCCTTATAAAGGAATCTTGGGAAGCAGCAAATCCTCCCATTTATGAGTGACTCAGCTGCATTCATCATCTATCCTGTGCAGATCTACAGTCAGCTTGATTTCCCCTACTTTTCTAAAGGTGGGGAGAATTCCATAAAGAACACCATTCCCCTCTTCAGGAACTTAGGATAATATATGCAAACACACACACCCACAAGTTGGGCAAGGACTGCAAATCTGCACCATTAACAAGTCCAAATGAGTGAGTGTTGGGAAGGGGAAAACTACAGCGTTTTCTTCTTTCAGTTGCCCTGCCACCCTTATCTGTATGAACATCACCCTGACATTCTTATAGTTCCAGTTCCTCCATTGCTGTTCCTTCCTGATCTGGAAAAAGTCATTTATTCCAGGTTGGAGCCACCTCTTTGTCCAATGATATTCCACTTCACTGGATAATCTTCAAAGCCTTGTGAACCTCTGACACCTTCAGGAACAATATCTTCTTCTCCCTGCCATGGGAAGGGACACCCTCCACTATCCCAGGCTGCTCCAAGCCCAGTCCAGCCCAGGATTGGAGACTTCCAGAGATCCAGGGACAGCCACAGCTTCCCTGGGCAAACTGTGCCAGGGCCTCCCCACCCTCACAGGGAAGAATTTCACCCCAACATCCCATCTAAACCGTCCTCCTTTCATTTCAAGCCATTCCCTCTTGTCCTGTCACTCTGTGCCCTTGCCAAGTCTCTCTCATGACCGGATCCTTCCCTTCTGATCCTCTGGGATGTCCTCCTCCCCTTCTGATGTCCGACTGCCACCCTGTGGCTATTCCACAATGTTCGCGTTCCATTTTTAAAGCTAAAGGGTTTCCACTAGATGGCAAAGTTGGGGCCCGTGCTCTTCCAAAGTCGTGTGTATTTCAGTGTATTTCTTGAGCCTGGAAAACTCTCTGGAGAACTCTTCTCAAGCCTCGAAAACTTCCAGAAAACTCAGCACATTCATATCTGGTTATGCTGAGTCAGGTCCCCTTGCAGCCTTATCCTCCAGGATTGTGAATGTGCTCACCTGTGTTATTTTTCCTGGTTATCCAGGCCTTTGGTTTATTGTCTCCTTTTTATTGTGGCAGAGAAAACACAGGAGAAGCACATTCTGGAGAAAGAGGTTTATGACAGTTCTCTCTCTGTAGCTGTGGACAGGTGTTTGTTCCACCTTTTACAGCATAAAGACTCTTGCACAGATGTATTTTACTCTGATGACAGCAAAAATTGGTAAGATAAGGAATTTTATTAATAGACTTTCCTCCATCCACAGTTGTAATAAGAGGGAAAGAAATGGAGCAGGAAAAAACCAAGGTAAAACAGTAACTAAGGCCCACTTTCTTTATGGTCTTAATCAACAGGTATTTAATGATTGTATTATTATTCCCATTACAATTTTATCCTGTGCTTAACAACACTCTCTGCCTGAGAAGATGCATTTTTTTCCATTCCCTCAACACCTCATCCTCATTTTGGATGTTGATTGGGGAAAAAAATCCTCAGAATCAACCCACCCCTCCTGGATTCTAATCCACCAGTCCCTGGGGGACCAGGCTGATGGAGCATCTTCCTTAGTGATGTGGCTGGTGCTACATCCTGATTTGGCATCTGTAGCCTTGGGGCAGTAAATTAAAAGACCCCAGGAAAGGCAGTAAGACTTTTCAGTAAATTTCACAGGACTGGGGAGTGTTTGGAAAGCACATCATGCAAGAGAGGAAGACCAGCAAAGTTCTGCCTGAGGTGTGCCTATGGATATGCAGCTGAATGAAAAGTTAAACCCTTTTAAACAGAAGTCTGACCCCCACCACCTTTCCAACTTCCTTAGACCTGTCTGCTGCTCAGGCAGGAATGTCTCACTCTCCATGGGCCAGGAGTCAGGACGTCTCTCCTTTTAACAAATCACCCAGAGGTTCAAAAAAGCCCAAAGCTTCAGGCAATCACAGAGTGATTGTGATCACCCTTCACACAGAATCATTGTAGAATGGTTTGGGTTGGAAGGGATCTTAAAGCTCAGCTCATTCCATCCCCTGCCATGGTTTATTGTATTCCACTAAGCCAGGCTGCTCCAAGCCCTGTCCAACCTGCCCTGGAATGCTTTTGCTTCCTTGGTCACTCTTGTAGGGATCCTGGGTATGGATGGGACAGGTTTTTCTCTCTTCTGACTCTCAGTAATGGCTTCATAACACTCCAAAATCTGGCATGGCGGAAACCCCTTGCAGATCCTCCACAAAATGTCACCAGGCCAAAAAAACCAGAGGCTTCCAGAGGAGATGTGAAGGGCAGCATTCCCACAGAATATGGCACATGGAAAAATTTCCACTTTCCTGTTACCCTACTTCAATTAGGGCTCTAACTAGATCGTATTCCTAGAGAGAACTGCTGACTGCACCTCCCCACCACATATGTACAAATTGGTCTGGGAGCTCCCTGTTACAAAACAGGGATTTGAAAATACTGAACCTACCCCATTCCCTAGAGCTTCCACATTTCCCTAATTCCCACATTCCTTGATTTCATGCTGTCCCAACTTTCTTACTACACTTACAACGAGAGCCACCCCAAAAAGCCTATGTTAGATAAGAAGCTTCCCTCCTACATACTCAGCAAATGAAGGATTAGCAGATGGAAAGGTATCTGTTCCCAGTCCCAAAGCTGCACCCAGCTCAGTGGGACACAACCTCCTCCATCCAGCTTTTCCCCAGAGAAGAGGAATGAAAGAAGCACAAGAAAAAAATTAAGAGCACCTCTTAAAAAAAAAAAAAAAAAAAAAAAAAAAAAAAAAAAAAAAGGAAAATCATATTAATTACATTCTTCCATGGAATTAAGTGGCACCACCTCCCCACCTCTGGCTTAGCCAGCTCTCCCCAGTGCAGGATCTTCAGGGTGATCACCACAGGAGGCAGCAAGGCTGGAGAATTCCTCTGCAGGGATCCACTGCTGCTTATTTATGCAGATAAGCATCGAGCCAGAGCTCCCCTGAATCTTTCAAAGAGCTGCCAAGAGAGAAACAAGGGAATGAAACCCATGTTCCAATCGAGAGCCTCGTGGGGAGAATTCCCATCTACAGATGAAGCAAAGGATCTGATGAATCGATTTGGGTCAGAAGGGGCCTTTAGAGGCTGCCCCTCCCCTTCCATGGCCCTCCCCTTTTCACTCCACAGCGCGGGACAAGCCCGGACCTGGGAGCGCAGCGGGGCAATACTCACTGCACGATGTCAGCGAAGGCTGTGAGCAGAGGCTTGCACTGGTACTCAACGCCGTGCTTGGCACACAGGGACTTCACCAGAGGGGCCACCTTCCAGTAGTTGTGCCGTGGCATTGTAGGGAACAGGCTGTGGGAACAGGAGGCGGTGATCCCGTGACATCCGTCAGCACCACAGGAACTCCGGCCCCTCTGCTGTGCCCGACTCTGGAAGCGCCCCCAGCTCCCCCTGTGCCACACCCATGGGTGCTCTGCAATGTCCCTCTCGGGTCCCTCCAGGGTCTGTGCTGGGAGTTCTCCCCCTGTGCCCTGCAACTTAGATGTGAAGTGGTGCTGCTGCTCACTGGTGCTCCAGAAATTTTCTTTTCGGAGTTCCCGTTCCGCCCCCACAAAAAGAGCACAAAATTAACCCCCATTATCTTTT
The DNA here is from genome assembly GCA_013401135.1 of Cettia cetti. NCBI lineage: Eukaryota > Metazoa > Chordata > Aves > Passeriformes > Sylviidae > Cettia > Cettia cetti. The sequence continues at coordinate 35,388 of VZUI01056332.1, read as the reverse complement.
GTTTCTGTCTCTGCTGATAGAGGGACCTTGGAGGCTCTTCAGCCTCCAAGCTGAAGAGCCTCCAAGTAACTAGCACTCCTTGGAACTACTCCCAGCCCCTGTTTCCACTCACTGGTGCTCGATCTGGAAGTTCAGGTGGCCACTGAACCAGTCATTGAACAAGGACTGACGAACATTGCAGGTTGCCTGGAGCTGAGAGGGAAAAAAAAACCAACAAAACAAGTCCTATTTTAAGTATTATTTTAGCAGTGCCCCTTCTCAAACACAGTTTTCTCATCCCCACAGGAATTCTGGCTGAACACAACAGCTCCAGGAGTTATTTTCAGCCAAAACAAGGTGGCCAGGCTGAGATAGATGGACTTTACACACCCAGAACTGTTAGATCTCTATAAATAAGATCTCACCTGGGTAGAGAACCAGTCCACATTCTTATCATAATCAATGTGCATGGGGATGTGATTCATCTGTGTGACCCAGACAAACCAGTTGCTTTCTATAAACCTGTGCAAACACAAAAAACCATCACAGATCACACACCCATGATGTGACAAGTCAGCACAAAACACTTTTGCACACACCAGCTGGTTGTTGCCTAACAAAATGAACACCAGGAACCCCAAGCATCTGTTCAGATCAGACCTACACACACCTTCCACCTCCTGCAGCCTGACAGGAAACCACCCCTGTCCCACTGAAAGGATCAGAAGAGAGAACAGGGAGTGATGAGAAAAATAACCAGGGACCTGGAGAAAAGCTGACACACAGGATTGATACAAACTGGGCAGAGAAAATGTTGGAACTGTAAGTTGGATGATACCTGACTAACAGGTGGAGCCCCAGGGTGCCCTTCACCCCCAGGAAGGGCAAGTAGGTGAGGAAGAAACGGATGTAGAAGGACAGCATCCAGGCCAGGTCCTGTAGCACAGGGGATAGGGAAAACTTCATTAAAAGGAAGAATTTCTGGCGTCTGAATTTACCACTGCTCCCTTTAAAACCTCCCATAACATCTTCTACTGATCAATTTTTCCTCCCCAGCCTCATACCAAAGCAACCTGACACCAGCCATTCCCTGTGCTCAGAAATGAGGCCAGCAGAGGGCAAACACCAGACAGAACATCCTCTAAAGCACCATGTTTTCCTCTGGATCTAAAGTGGAACCAAGCAGTGAGAAAACCAAAACCCAGAACACCAGAGAACATCTTTCGTTACCCAGTGGATCTTTCACAAAGAAAGGCTGTGGAAGATCCCCCCTGGCAAACACCATTCCCAAATCTATACAGATGTGTTGCAGACACACCCAACTCTCAGTAAATCTGGCACTTGAATTCACCCCTAAACTCAGGAGAAGCACCCCCTGGCCCCTGTGGAGCTGACTCACCACCCACTGCTTCCGCTGCACAGCGAAGTAGAAGATGTACCACTGGAAGTAAAGGGGCACCAGCGCTGGGGGACCGACTGGAGGGACAAAGAGAGCCATGAATCACCCCAACAGGACGGGATGGAAGGGGAGACCAAGGGCCAGAGTGACTGCTGGCCGTGGAACTGCAGAGGGGGAGACTACTCACTGATGAAGAAGTACTTGTGCTGGTGGTTGTAAGGCATGAATTTCTTCTTTTGCACACCAAGCTGTTAAAATATACAAATTACTCAGGCCGTGAAGACACCTGTGCACACACTCCTAAACTTCCAGAAGATGTCCTATCCAACCAAGCCAGCATACACCATGCCCTGGAACCTCAGCCTGGAAGAGTTTTCACCCTGCCCTTGGGTGCAGAAGGGGCTGGGCAGTGCCTTGCATGCACACAGTGATCTGCACAGGAAGCTCTGCCCCTACAGAGGGCACAAGCTGACTAAAAATGCTGAAACAGAAATCCACACAAACAGTTTGCTGACAAAGCAGAGCTTCAGAATTTAAAACAAAAAAACCCCACCCAAATTGTGGTACTGTTATGATACTGTTAAGGAAGGTGGCAGTGTGTGGAACTCCTACCTCCTTGCAATTAGTCTGGAGAGCAGAAAAACGAGCATCTAGGCATGTAACTGTGTCTACAGGAATGAGGGTGAACAGATTATCTTCCCTCTGAGGCTGCTCATTTTTCAATGTTTGCTGTACAAACATAACAGATCCAGCCACTGGCTTCCTTGAGGAATGCCATGATATCCCTGTGCATGTTCAAACTGATTCCCAACAGCCCACTCCTTAATTTCAACGAAAATCAGAGCATTTAAAATGACACTATGAATTTCCATAGCTTTGTTTTTTTTAAAGGACAGCAAATGCTAAAGCCACTCAATTAACTGCAGAGCCATACCAGAAATAGAGCTGGACTGCAGATGGGAGCCACTGTGACACCCACTGCCAGGCTGAGACCACCGAAATAGCTTATTTGATCAGGAGTTGCAAAAGTTCCAGACAGCCCTGGCTTGTCATCTGCTGCTTCCATCCCCAGATCACTACAATTAGTCACACTGATCTTGGTAATTCTGATCTTCATAAAACTGAACGTCTCTCATCAAGGGAAATAGGAACTTGTAATCATGGCAAATATTTTGTTCTTATCTATCAACGCTGCAAAAATAACTTTGAGTGAAGTTTTAAGAATATAAATATCTCAGAATTGCTGGAATATTACTGAGGAATATGAGGGACTAGTGGAAGCCAAAGCAGCACTATATAAAATCAAACTGATTAGTGTCCAGTCTCCAAGCTCTCCGCAGCTTCCCAAATTTGAATCCTACTGCTGTCAACTCCCAGCTTCCCCCAGGTCTGACCTCTACAGAGAGGGTTTTCCCCAAAGCAAAAAACAAGGGATGCATGTTGACATCAGGATCCTTCCGGAAGCAGTTGGGTTTGGCGTGGTGCTGGAAGTGGAGGTGATTCCACCAGCTGGCCGGGGCTCCCTGTGGGAATGGATGAGAAGAAAGTGCCCTGAAGAAGGTGGATCTTCTGCCCTTAGTTCTCTCCTTATCCTGGGACTGGTTTTGGCTGCAGAGCACGGCTCTGGCAGCCCCTCCCCACACCCAGTGCTCACCTTGAGATGGCCGATGACGAACTTGTGCACCCAGTGGTTCCACCTGGACTTGCTGAAGACTGACAGGTGTCCAAAATCATGCTGGAGCCAGCCAGCCTGGGCCTGGAATTGAAAAAACAACAGTGCTGCTGAGGAAGAAGAACTGTCAGGAGGGTCTGTGTCTGAAAAGGGCTTTCTTCTCCCACTCCTACGCTCCTCACCACGTATCCCTGGATAGCAAAAGTGTTTCCAGTGCCAGGGCCGAATCCCAACTCTCTTTTTTCACTACACACCAGTGCACTCCAGACTCTGCCTAATGACTTTTAGTCCTGAACAGTTGTTTCCATGAGGAAGGGAAAACAAGTCATGGGAAAAAAACCAGCCACAGAGCTGAGAACCAGCATTTATTCCCTCACAAAACTGCCCTGAAATCGGCAACAAAGTCTCCTTTAAGGAACAGCTTGCTGCTGCCTCCTCCAAGTACTTGTAATTCCAAGGGGATCAGCTGGCCACGGGAGGAATAGCTGGGGCTTTGAGAGCTGCTCTGCCCCCTCCTCTAACTCCCTGCAGGTTCCCATGGGAATACAGTGGCCTGGCCCCTGCACACTGCCTTGGAGTTCTGGCAGCATGCAGCCCAGGAGCGCGGCTTTCATCGTGCGGGGAAGGCTGGAATAAGGAAGGCTTTGATGGACTACGGGTAGGAAAGAGCAAGGCAAAGCCTGCTCTACCACATCAGCATGTGAAGTTTCGCCCTTTCAGCGAAATCCAGAGAGGAGGAGGATTTGGAAAACTCCATGATTTGTCTCCTGCTTATGGCAACAAGCCCCTAACTCCCAAATTTGGCTTTTGGGGGCTTATGTGGTATAGCTGCTCACCTGGACAGTGCCCAGAAGCATCGCAGAGAAGAGGAAAGGCACCAAGGATGCTCCAAAATACCAGATGATGAGCCAGGCTGCAACATCCAGCAGCAAGATGTGGCAGAGATAGAGGATGAAAAAGGCGTGGTTGGGCTGGAGAAGCCCCATCTTCTCCACAGTTGCACGGAGCTCACGGAAATCCTCCACCAGCTTTTTCTGTGGGGAGACCCAAAAGCATCCACTGGTCAGAAAACGCCTCAGGAACATGAACAGGAGCGTAGTTTTCCCTCTCAGGGATGAAAAGGGGAAAAGCTGAGGGTCACCTGGAGAAAAGTCTTTGCTAAAACTATAAACAATGATGTGAAATGAAGCTTCAGCCAACAGTGACTCCTATGATCCTATGATCTTATGTCCAGGGAGTTCTGCCTGCCAGTCAGAGGAGTTAAACAGTATAATTCCAACCCCAAACCCAAGTTTTTATGACACTCACGTTCTTGCTGGGCTCAAAGCTGGGCTGATCTGGTGCCAGTTCCCCAATCAGGAGGGGGTTCATGTACTTCCTTACCAGTGCCTTGTCAAGATGAAAAGCAATGAAAGGATCCTGAAACGGACAGAGGAACAGGATCAAGAAAAACCATCATTCAGGTGGCAGCAAAAGAAATCTATTCCATGATATGCTGGAGCATTCAAAAGATTCCTGTTGGGGAAACCAGTTACTTTTATTATTTAAATGTGGTGTCAATCTCCATGGCAACCAGGTGAAAAAACTGGCTAGTGGCTGTTATCACTACAGATTCTGTCCCTATATTTAAATTACAAATCCTGTAGGCACACAGTGGCACTCTGGCATCTAATTCCTGATCTCCCATTTACCTCCTTTTTGACATTTCTCTCCTGATGCCCAATTAGCATGTTTTTTTACAATCTCCCTCAACCTAAGGATGTGGGGTTTTTTAATTTTCTGGGACACTATTTGCTTGCTGGGCATCACTTTGTAAGATTCCTGCACTATGCATTGTTTATCACTATAATTATTAGGCCATCACTGCGTGCTTTTAAAAGATCTCTAGTCAGGAGAGAGGTTAAAAAAGCTGGCTGGTGTTGCCAGCTCTGGGTCAGCTGTAGTATCCTCCCTGCTCAGGGTCACTGAATAAAGCAGGGAAAAAGAGAGGGGAACCAATATTTGTATTTTCTCGTTGGAAAAGGGGGGGGAAATGGGGAGGAGTACACAGGCAGAGCAGGGGAGGATGGCACCACACATTTAGACCAATCCTTTCCAAGGAGGCTATAAAACCTGGTGTGCAATCCCAGCTGGGGGTTAGGGGATGGCTAATTGCACCTTCTAGAAATCAGAACAGCAAACCAGAGGAGTTCTTCCTTTACTTTGCATTTTCTCCTGGTTTTGTGGAGTCTTGTTCTTTTGATCCCCAGGGAAAAAAAAAAAAACAAAACAAAACAAAAAAAAAACACTGGAAAATAAAACTTGGCAAGGGTTTCTGAGTGGTCAGCAGTTCAACTGCACCCAGCAGTGGCACTGATATCATCACCCAAAGAATGCAGCTGGCTGCAATCCCACCATCCAGACCTGTGCACTCCATGGGCTGACCCTTTTCTGGTCACAGAACCACGGAATGTTTGGGTGGGAAAGACCCTTCAAAGCTCACTTCATTGCCCCCTGCCACGGACACCTTCCAGGCTGCACCAAGCTCCACCCAACCAGGCCTGGAACGCTTCCAGGGATGGGGCTCCACCACCTCTCGGGGCAACCTGTGCCAGTGATAGGGCTTTGAAAATGCACATGTGCCCCTTGCCCTCACGAAATGTTGCAAATTCACTTCTTATTTTTGGCTCTAAATTATACTCGTACGATGGGATCTTCACGTGGAGACCTCAAGTTCCACCCTGACTGAGTCCATCAACACCATCCTAGAGGTAGATTCCCTCCCCACACCCACCCTTGGGTCCACACACACGCATTTGGAGAAATTCATGGAAAAGGCACGAGCAGACAAAGGAAGGAAACAGCACTGGCAAAAGCACCGCACACCCAACTCCAGCACCATTTACTCCACTCTGCAACAGCCGCTGGCACTCAGATCAGAATGATTCATTCTTTTTTCGTGACTGAAATACGACTTTCAGTGATATTCTGCTCTCGTGTCATCTCTTGGCTTCGGGAAGTTCGAGGAGGGCGAAGGCACCCGTGTTGCAAACAACAACTCTGTCACCGCGTGTGCCACACGGGTGGCAGCATCCGATACTCTTAGGCGTGCAAAAAAATTACTGAGGGGATTTGTTTTGTCGGGGTTTTTTTGTTGTGTTTTTCTTTTGTTGGTTTGGTTTTTTTTCCCCGGCTGCGGTTTTTCGTCATTCCTTCAGCAAGGCTTCCTTGTAGCGACAATCCCAAACAATCCCTGGCGGGGCGTGCGCCCCGTGTGCTCCCTTGCGCGCAGCCCCCAGCGTACGCGCCTGTGGAACAGCCGAGGATCCAGACGTGCCACACACGGCTCCTGTCCCGCTCCCACCCCCAGGGATCCTCCTCCGCGCTCACCCCTCCTCCATCCCCCCCTGCCCGGGCTGCCCGGGCCCCAGCCGGCCGCTCACCGTGGCGTCCTGCCCGGCGTAGTGGCTGATGACCCGGGATCCGCCCGGGTGTCTCCGGCAGAAGTGGCTGATGTCGTACACCTTCCTGTCGATCACCAGCCAGCGCTCCTGCGGCGCCGGCCCCCGCCCGTTCCGCTGCCCGATCTCCTCCCAGGTGAAGCTCCGCATCCCCCTCCGGACGGGCTCCGAGCCCTCCATTGCTGAGATCGGCTCCTCCGGACCCGGCTCGGCTCGGCTCGGCCCGGCCCGGCTCCGCCTCCCCGGGGCACCCCCGCCCACTGGGCTGCGCTCGCCGTGTGCCCGCCCCCGGGGCCGGAGAGGGGCGGCCGGGCTGCTGGGACGCCGCGGGGATGGGCGCCGCGGGGCGGGAGGAGGCTCGGGCTGTCCGGGCTGAGATGGCTCCCGCAGTGGTTTCGAAAAGCTCTCCGAGTCCCCCAGCAATGCCGGGCCCATCAGTCACGGAATCACGGGATCGTTCGGGTTGGAAGGGAGCTCTGGAGGTCATCCAGTGTAACCCCCTGCCAAGGCAGGGTCACCTCGGGCAAATGACACAGGATCGCATCCAGGTGGGTTTGAAGGCTCCAGAGAGGGAGACGCCACATCCTTCCTGAGGTCCCTGAGCAGCCTGTCCCAGTGCCCTGCCATCTTCAATGTACAGAAGTTCTTCCTCACGCTGAGGTGAATCTTCTGGAGTTTTAGTTCATAGCCTTTGCTCCTCTTCCTATTGCTGGGCACCACGGAAACGCGTCTCCAAACGCCACGTACACGTGGCTTTGAAATCCCCCCAGCTGACTACACCACTGCCCTGGACAGTCTGTTCCAGGGCTTGCCAACCCTTGGCGACAATTTTCCCTCATATCCAACTTAAACCTCCCCTGGCACAACTTGAGGCTGTCTCCTCTTGTCCTGTCACTTGTTACCTGGGAGAGAGACCGATCCCAACCTGTCTCCTCAGTCCTTCCAGGGAGTTTCCTTTCCTCACACCCAAGTTCCTTCTTTTGAACCACTTTTACAACCTCTTTCTCCTTATTTCTAGTCTGATTATGACTTATCTTCCCTACCCTTGATTTTGCTTCCCTTTTCCAGGAGATTCCCTTCCTCTCTTCCATGTCCTGCCTCTCTCTTCCAGCTGCTTCAGCCTTCCCTGTTCCTAAGGCTCCTTTTGGCTGCTCATGCCTGGATATGCAGCCAGAGGGAGAGAAGGTGTTGCCACAGGTAAATCACATCAAAACTCTGCAGATGATTTTTCAGACAGCAGAATAACCCTGGAAGAGTGAATGATGCTAAAACCAACCAACCCTTCTGGGTGGGACTTCATCCATATGAGTTACAAATTAAAATTCCTCTCCCCACACTCGTCTCTTTCCATAGCAGCACCAGCCTTCTCCGTGAAGTCTCCTTATTGATCCAGGATTTCTTTGTTTCCATTCACACCTTCCAATCTGACCTAGTTACAGCAATTCCAGTTGAAGGTAACCATAGAAACAAAGAGCCACCAGGCTGAATCCCCTCACGTTCTGAGCATCACCTGATGGCTACATAACATCTTGGAATTCTGTGCCTGCAAAACACTGGATCAGACGTTATTTCCTTCCCTTCAGCAATTCCTATTAATAAACATTAATAGATGCTCAACATCTTTTTAAATGTAACAATTATATTCAGAACAGTGCAGTGGCTACTTCAGATTCTGGTTTTCCCCATCATCAATTGCACAACAGAATATTTATCCTAAATTTAGTTGATATTTATGACCTTTTATCATGAATACAGGGGGACACACAGAGATCAGTTTTCTTTTTCCTATATTTGTCAAAAGCAAATAAATTCCATCTTCCTACACGAGTTAAACCTTTGGATACTTGCTTGAGGGAATCTTAACAGGCTGAAAGCACCACTAAACTTGATAAAATCCACTCTTGTTCCCTTCATGTGCTTCCTCTGGTTTCAGCAGCTATAAGGACTATTAATGCCTTATTGACACATTTTCCCAGACAAATTATTCAACAGCCCTTGGAATTCTCTTCCAAGCTCCTTCTGACATGGAATCCCTGGCTGTGATTGTTTTCCCCTTATGCCATGGAGGCTCCTGGGATTATCCAGCCCTAAGCAGTGAAGGTTTCTGTGTCCTGCCAGTTGCCAGCAGTGGTTGTTTCCCCTGCCCTTGCCTCACTTGGGATCTCAATGTGTGCCTCATGGACAAGAGCGGGACCTTTGTCATGAAGACTGCCAGGGGAAAAAAATAATGCTGCTGTTATAGACTCACCAGCATCCTGCATTCAGTTGGGATTCCTGGCATCAATCCCTGCTGGAACACAATTAACCAGGTAAAAGAAGTTCTTCAGTGCCCTGACTCCTTGTTTTACCTTCATTGCTTCCACCTCCATGGCTGCTGTCACCATCATGCTGTGACCCAGCTCCCCAGACTACCAGCAACCACCAAAAATCCAAGGGGAGGAAAGAGATGCTCTTTGGTTCAGTCCTCTGATCTGCCTGCAAATCTGGTGACCGGGTATCACTAGAATTTGGAGAAAATATATTAAAATTCCTTAGTTCACTACCATGATTTGGCTGGAACATGCTTTAAAATACCCAAGTGAGCTGCCTGGTGAGGAATCAATAAATATTTGGGCATCTGGTGACCAAACCAGTAATCAGGGAAAGAGGGAGATGGGTTGAAAGGATTGCAGCCTTTCTTTTCTCCTTTTAGAGAAAATGAGTTACTATGATGGACGGTGAGGTCTAAAACCACAGGGGGGAAAAAAATAAAAGGAAGACTAACAAATGCTGAGAAACAATTTAAAAGGGCAGAGTTTAAAAGAAGACTCACTTCTTGGCTTTGGTTCATCCTAAGAAAAGCTGAAGATTCCAGGCACGGGGGAATTGTGGTAGCGTGATTTACAAGCTTCTGTCATCAGTGCAATTAAAACAGCCACGCTGATGAAGCAAATGCAGTAGGAAACCACTAATTTAGTCATTGTGTTACTACCAGGGAAGAGCCTGAAGCTCCTGACAGCTCCCTGTAACACCATTCCTACACCAGGCTTAGGATGTACTGCAAGGATCTGCATAACACCAGCAGAATGGGGAGAAACTGAAAATAATCCCTTTATTCTTGTTGTATTATTCAGAATGAGGTGGAATATTGGAATAACTTGGCCTAAATGAGATAGTGTTGTACCCGGGACTCTTTGTCGGGTTGCTAACACTTCATACCCACAATAAATTCTTGATTTTCCTCACAAACAGTGGAACTTCATGGAATATTTGCTTAGCACTCTGCTCTAATAACTCAACTGACTGTTAAAACTGAGATGCAAAAAAGACTGAGATTTGGGAGGATTTTGTGTCTTGACAGGAAAAGCACCCAGAAATTACTCTGTTTAAGGGAGGAGATAAAAATAAGCTTATCTTTTCTCCTTCAGAAGTCATAAATTCAAATTAGCAACTGAGGGAGTGAGGTGGTGATTGTTTAGAGTTTTATACTTCTGAAAGCAAAACCTGAATAAGGAAAAAAGGAAAGGAACCGATGACGACACGGGAATACCAGTAGGATTTTCACTAGAAATCATTACAAAGCAGCATCAGAACAGAGCTTTTCTCTCCTTAGTCCTTCCCTGCTGCAGTGTCTGCTGCTTTCCGAGTGTGATTCCCTCTTCTGCTCCCCTGGCAGCCAGAGCAGTTTGTGCCCTGATCCTGATAATCCCACTGGCAGCCCAAGATCCACTGCAGAATGTGGAATCCCTGCCAGCCATGGCCACACAATGGGGATTTCTGTTCCTTTGTTGGTTGTTTCCTTCATCAAGTTCCTCAGCTCTCAGCCACTCTCCCAGGAGTGGGAAAAAAAAGTAGAATATGTCAGAGTAAAAAATATCCAGAGTAAAAAGTACCAAGGAAATCCTTGGTAGCAGTTTGTTTTAAATCCATGGACTGCAACAGCATTCCCACCTAATCACTGGGTTCCCTCACTTTAGGCTCCAGGCTCCAGCCCTCCATTCCCAGCCCAGTTGTTTCCCACTATGTTTGAATTTATTATTCAATTTGTTATTTATTTTTATGTTCAGAGCTCCTCAGCTTTTCCTGCTTGTGAGAGACAGGGAAAACCTGGGATCCTTTCTCTCCTTAAATGTATTTTGCTTTGGCAGAAAAGAAAAAGGATATCAAAAAGACTACCAAAAATATAAAAAAGTTTAAAGGTGCAGCTAAGTCTGATTTCCTCTGTATTTTTCTCCCCAAATCCTCAGTTCCTGCCTTTTTTTCCCCTTCAGAAAACTGTTCCATGTCTTTCCCTTGTTCCCTGTTCTCTCCTGCTGCTTCCTTTTCCCTCCACATGCCTTGGAGCCATCTGGCCTTGCCAAGTGATGGATCTCATACTATAAACTGGGGGGAAAGGAGGATTTTCCCCCCATCCATGAGGATTGCACATACAGGGCATTTCCATGTGCTGGTGCCAGTCTGCCTGCTGCTGTCAAAGTCTAGTCCTTCCTAAAAACCAAACTAAAAGAAACTCATCAGACCTTGCCAAAAAAACTTATCAGACCTTGCCTCCTACATAAAACCCAACAAAAGGATGTGACAACAAACAGAGAAAATGTTGGGGTTTTGCTACATTTTTAAAGTGCTTTCCTCAGGGAAAAGGGACTTCTTTCACGTTAAACCAATGCATGAGACAGTGTAAAGATATCTGAGCTACCAATTTCCCCTGCTTTTTCACCATGCCAGTCTGTTCCAGTAAGATATCCTTCATTGATGCATTAGCTGAAGAGCAGCCACACCACTTCTACGTGTGTTCCCTGCAAAAACTCTTCCACTTCTACATCCCCCTTCCCATACTTTGTTCCCTTTCATGTTCCTCACCTTTTTTGCCCACATCTCGTGACTCTTTGGTTAAACTCAGGGCTTTTATGTCCCTCACACAAGCTCTTTGTGCTGCTAAAGCTACACCAGGCAGCAACTGCAGCCTTTCACCCACTTGGCCTTAGAGCAGAGCCTGTTCTCCTCTCTTTGCTGGGGCTGGTTCGTGTCCCAGAAGCCAAAGAAAATTCAAAACAAGCACTGCCTAAAGCCTGACAGCCTGGCTGGCTGTGCTGCTGGAGGCTGAGAGCAGCTGGGGTTATTTTAGAGGCATCTTTCAATGGCTTGTCATCGAGTTATGATGCAATTTTCCATGAGAAACATCCAGGTAGGGAGTTTTGGGTGCTGATTTTGCTTCTTTGTCCATCTACATGTAAATTCTAAAATAGGCCAGCCTCCTTATCAGCTCATCTCATAGAATCAAGGTAGTATCCAGGAATGGTTTGGGTTGGGAGGGACCTTAAAGCTCATCCCATTCCAACCCCCTGCCATGGGCAGGAACACTTGCCAGAACACCTTCCATTATCCCAGGTTGCTTCAAGCCCCATCCAACCTGGCCTGGGACACTTCCAGGGCTGGGGCAGCCACTGCCTCTCTGGGCACCCTGTGCCAGGGCCTCCCCACCCTCCCTGCCAAGGGAAGGATTTCTTCCTGAGTTGAACATATCCAGGCACACCTACAGGATCCCCAAATCAAAAATTCCCAAATTCAAAAAACTCAGCAAACTTTTCCCTCGTTACAAGCAACAAGTTTCAGGTCCACCTTAATGTGGTGTCTGGCTGTAATTTAGTCTGATCCTTGTCACAGGGCTATTTTGAACCAAACTAAATAAAACTAGCAAGTCTTAGCAAAACATTCCTGTCATTTCTGACTTTCCTCACCCCACACCACAGGCAAAGATTGTTTAACAGGCCGAAGCCATCCTGCAGCATTAACACCAGGCAGGAACAGAGGAAAGCTCTAGCATGGCTTGTCATAAAGCTAAAGAGGAGAGGTTCAGATTGGAAAAAATCCTTCCCTGTGAGGGTGCTGAGGCCTTGGCACAGGTTGCCCAGGGAAGCTGTGGCTGCCCCTGAATCCCTGGAAGTGTTCCAGGCCAGGCTGGAGGGGTCTTGGAGCAACGTGGGATAGTGGAAGATTTCTCTGTGCATGGCAAGAGATTGGAACTGGATGGTCTTTAAAGGTCCTTTCCCACCCAAAATCCTTCTGTGATTCTACGGTTAACCCTGTGGGTTCCTTCCCCTGCTTAGGCCCAGCCTCTGCCACTACTGAAAGGATTAATCATCCTCCCACTTGTTCATGCAAAACAATCACAGGAAAATATTCCCATCACCAGGAAAGCTGGGGATCACACCTGGATGGCCCTGGCAAGCGGCCACAGCTCCTGTCAAAGGTAAGCAAAGCCCCAGGGCAAGTGGCCTGTGTTGGTTTTGTCGTTGCAACACCACACCTTGCACACAAACCTAAGGATGGGAATGAAGTGCCCCACGGCAAGGAGAAGATGGCAAAGCTGGCATTATCCAACCTGTTAATAAAAGCATGGCCTCAGGCAGGAGAGCTCAACCAGCTCTGCTTGTGCCACAGGAAAGCTGTGAAGTCTGGCAGCCCGGCAAAAATAGAGCAAAACAATGCAGATTTCAGGCAGAACAGCAACAGCTCCTTTCTGAGCTCAGCAGTGAGAAGTGGGGTGAGAAGTCTGGGAGGAAAAAAGGCAGAAAAAGAGGGGAAAAGCAGAAAAAAAAGTATGAAAAAGAAGGGGAGAATTAAAAAAGGTAAAAAAGAGTAAAAAAGAGTGAGAAAGTAAAAAAAGGTTTTAAAATAATAAAAATGGTAAAAAAAAGAGTAAAAGGAGAGGGGAAGGAGGAGAAAGGGGTAGAAAGAGGGGAAGCAGGAGGAGGGGTGAAGGGAAAAAGGGAAAAGGAGTGGAAGGGGAGAAGGAGAGAAGCAGAGAAGGGAGGAAAAAGGGAGGAAGTGAGACAAGGGGAAAGAGATGAGAAAAGGGGGAAGAAGAAGAAGGGAAAACGGGGGAAAGAGGGGAAAAGAGGAAGGGGGAAAGGCAGGATAAGTGGGAAAGAGGAGAAGGAGGAAGAGGGGGATAAAGGGAGGGAAGACAGGGGAAAGGAGGGAAAGTGGCAAAGGTGGGGAGGGGAAGAAAAGGGAGGAAGGGGGAAAGGGGAGAAAAGGAAATTGAGAGAAAAAAAAAGAAAGAAAACAGGGAAGAGGAAGGGGGAAAATAAGGGCAAGGGCAAGAAAAGGGAAAAAAAAAACCAACACACCAAAAAAACGGCGGGAGCCAAAAAATGTGGAGGACACGAAACTCGGAGCGGGAGGTGGAGAAGGAGAAGGAGGCGAGGGCCTCCCACCCGCCCGTGCCCCGGCGGTCCCGGCCCGCAGCCGCTTCGAAAGATCGGGACGGGCCAATGGGCGGGAGCCGGAGGGCGGCGGGACAGCCGGGATTGGCGCTGCGGCTCGGCTGATCCCGCCGGGAGAGCCCCGGGCACCGGGCGGACACGGGTGGGGGCAGTGCCGGCCCGGGGGAGGAGGATGCTGAGTTTGGGGGGTGGGGGGGATGCCGGGAGGGAGGAGAACGCCTGGGAGAGAAGATGATGCTGGGAGAGGGAGGGCATGCCGAGGGAGGAGAATGCCCGGGGGGGATGCCCGAGACGGGGGGGGGCTGGGGGCGGGGGGTGTGGGTGGAAGGGGCCGAGCTTCCCTCAAAACACAGGGTTATGTGCGAGGATAAAGTGCATCAGTGCGGGGACAGCCAGCCTAGGGGGCACTTCCGAGCAGGCGGAGAGAAGCGAGAAACAAAGAGAAAGGAGGACATGAGCGAAGGCGAAGGGAGGGAGCAGGGGATCAGCTGAGTTCAATCCTGCCAAGAAAGCTCTTCCCCTCCGGCACGTCCCTGAGAGGCGCGGGGACAGGTTTCGCCCCCTTCCCTTCCCCTCTTTGGTCAAGAAGACAAAGAATCGAGTGGCCCCATGGGGAAAGGGGGTGAGCAAGGGGGGGATTCGGGGGAGCCTGCGGCGCAGATCCGCTTCTACACCTGGGAGGAGATCCAGAAGCACAACCTGAGGACGGACAAGTGGCTGGTGATAGAGCGAAAGGTTTATAATGTCACCAAGTGGGCAAACAGGCACCCGGGGGGGCAGCGAGTGATCAGCCACTGCGCCGGCGAAGATGCCACGGTAAGGACCGACCCCCGCGGCTCTCCCGGCTCCGGCAGCATCCTCTGACAGCTCCTTCCCTCCCCGAAGGGAGCCAGCTGCCTGCTGTCCCCTGTCCCCGTCTCCCCAGCACCTGCTGGACACCCGGCTCAGCCCTTTCGCTGCTCCCAGCTCGGTCCAAGAGGATGCAGGTCCCCCCTCTGGAGCCGCGGTGTCTGGAGGATGGGTTGGTAGGGATTTCTCTGCTTAAATCCTGCTAGTTTGCCTTTGTGTCCTGCTTGTACCATGCCTCGAGCCCTGAATTCAGGAGCAAAGTGTCCCAAATCTCCCCTTTTCCTGTGCGGAGCTTGTGACATGCAGAGTCACACAGCCAAGCACTGGGAGGGTTAAACAGAGGCCAGGCTGTGTCTCAAAGTTGCTTCTGTGAGGAGGCTTTAAAACAAGGAGCTTTTTAGCTTTTTTTTTCCCCAAGAGAAAATTCTCTGGAGAATTTGGTTACAGGTTGCTACAGAAAAGAGGAGGAAGGGAAGAAAAAAAAAAAAAAAAAAAAAAAAGAAGCAGCAAACCATTTGCTGCTGCTCCAGCTGCTTCCTCGCTGGGTTCAGCCATCTCTCAGTTTTCAGCAATGTAAAAGATAAGAAACCAAACAACAACAGCAACAAAAACCCCAACCTTGAAACAGGAACAAATTAGAAATAAATTGTTTGTTGTCTGGAGTTCCCCTTAAAACCACCTTCCTCAGAAGTGCATCCAGAGAGCATGTTCTCCCCTCAGGGCGTGTTAATGAAATCCAAGCCGCCTCCGAGCTCTTTCCAAAACGTGCAGAGACCAAGCAGGAAAGAGAACTGATGGTCTTTCATGGCTCCCGACACCTTAGCAACAGGAGGCTCCATGTGTGACAAAATTATTTGGCAGAACCTTCCCTTTCCATGAGCCCCCATTTCCCTGTGTCCTGTGGCTTTTTTCCATTATTTTCCTTGAAGCACTGAGCTGCATTTTGGCCCTTCTGTCCCTTTTCAGTAAATCCCTTGATTTAATAGCTTTCTCCCTCAGAAAGATGGACTAGGTTTTGCTTTCAACTGCTTAAACACAGAGCTGCTGAAACAGGAGGAGTTTGACTCCTATCCCCAAGAATTTAACTCCAATATCTCCATTAGCAACCAAAAGGCATCTGCTACTGCAGTTGTCTGGAATCCTTGAAAGGGAGGCTGAAGCACAGGTTTCTGGTTCCAGGATTGCTGGTTCTCCTCCCACAACCCCACCCTACATTGCATCCCACACTCCATGAAGGTATGGCTTTAAAAATGCTCTGAAATTGTTAAATCACCGCTCCAAGCACTAAACCAGGACTGGCATCAGTTCTGCAGCTTCCCTGTGGTGAACAGCCACTTACAGCCAGAAAACCCTCTCTCATTCAGGGGAAGAAAGGCTTGGCCTTGACCCTGTGTGGGTTTAGATTGGATTTTAGGAGGAAATCCTTCCCTGTGAGGGTGAGGAGGCCCTGCACAGGTTGTTCAAAGAAGCTGTGGCTCCTCATCCCTGGAAGAGTCCCAGGCCAGGTCGGATGGGGTTTGGAGTAACCTGTTCTATGGAAGGTGTCCTTGACCCATGGCAGGGAAATGGAATGAGATGGTTTTTGAAGTCCCTTCCAACCCAAAGCATTCCATGGGTCTCTGATTTTTTTAAACACAACATCCAATCCTGGGCCAACCTGTTCTGGTGTCACCTCATGCACACACCACAAAGGCAGGGACACTTTGCAGTGTCTCTGTCCCAGAGGTGTTCAGGGATGTAAAAGAAAGTCCTTGTGCTGACTGCTCTAAGCACTCCCAGTGCTCAAGTACAGCTCATATCTCAATTATACAAAGCTCTTTTTTCTCACCAAAAGCAGCTGGAATAATTCCCACATCCCATAGAACACTTCAGCTTATTTGGTCAGTAGTTCCAAAGTTGGGAGGTCAAGTGCCAGTATCACACAGCATTTCCCAGGGATTATCTTTTCCCTTTAGCTTTTTATCTCCTGCAGTACAGAACTAAGAACAATTCCAAAATTCAGGTGCTATCTTATATTTGGGACCTATTAGTACAGGAGCTTCATGAGATACACATAACAAAAATCCAATCCTTCCATCATTTGCAGGATCTCCAGGCAGTAAGCACCCAATTAGACTTCCAAAGGCTTTTTTATTCTCGTTAAAATAATACTGAATCAACATTTTTAACACTCCTTATGTGTCACCCTCTCTCTCATTTCCTTTCTTCCCCCTTTTTTTTTTCACACAGAACTGCAGAGCCTTGCAGTGGGCACAGTCAGCTATTCACTACCCTCCTCATTCTGCTTTTCCTTCCTCTTTCACATCTTCTGCAAATTGTTCCAGAGAGAGAAACCAGGAACCAGAATCAACATTTCAGTGACACATTTCTGGGTCCAGATTTCTATTGATTTTTGTGGACTTTGAGCCCGAGGTCGTTGCCTGGCATTTTTGAATTCCAGACTTTTGATGGAGGGCAGCTCCCAGAAGGGTCAGCTGGACATTGGGAGCACTTTCCAGTCTGCTTTTTGTCTTTAGAGCCAGGAGGGAGATATTACTTGGTCCCTACAATTGTTAGGCAATGGGACAAAGGTGAAAAGGCTGGAGCATGGTTCTCCTGACTCCTGTATTTAATTTTTTTTTTTTTCCATGCTTTCATAGCACTTCATGGAACCAATCTTTCCTGTTCTCCCAGGTGAATTCCAAGAGCTGACTCCAGTTTTGTGCAGCAAGGAGAGGGCAAGGACAGAGTGAGGGTTTCTGCTCTGGGTCAGCTTTCTGTCCCAGCTGCCATCCTTGGGGTTAAAATTCCAACTGTGCCATGTGAAAGGATCTGGCCAAGACCTCACTACAAGCATCAGGCACCTGGTGGGATACAGGCAGACAAAAATATGTGGAAAGGGGAAGGAACAGAGAAAGAGCCAGATAAACTCATGAATGCCAGGATCAAAATGACGACACAAACAAGGCATTATTCTTCTGAAAAGTCACCACTTTTTCCTCAGTGTTTTACTGCTAGGATCTACAGGCCTGGCCAAAACAGCCAGGAGTACTTTTTGTGTTTGCTGTCACATCCAGCTTCAGTCACCACAGTCACCCCCTCTCTTGACTTGCCTCCAGGAGCAGACTTTCCAAGAGTATTTATATCCTACGAAGGATTTGCACAAATTCCCCTCTGCCTACCTTCTAAGGGAATTAATGGGATTTAAGTATTTAGTTGCTTAGAAAGAATTTCTTGAGGTGCCTTTCACCATATGGCTGGGTGCCGTCCCAGGTCTCACCGTTCCCAGGACAGCAATTTCATCAGGCTTTAGTGGAATTAATGTCCCAAAAAGTGATCACAGAGCTGGAGGTCACCTGGCCCCCCTCTTCCACAGGTTCCTCAACTGCTGGAGGCGGGTGGGTGGCTGGGAATAACACCCAGTGAATAGGAAGCACATCTTATTCCTGGATCTCACACAGTCCCTCCTGTTTCCACTCCAGGATGCATTCCAGGCCTTCCATATCAATCCCACCTTGGTGCAGAAGTTTCTCAAGCCACTGCTTATTGGAGAGCTCGCTCCAGGGGAGCCCAGCCAGGACCGAGACAAAAATGTGAGTATCTGTTCCTCACCTGGGGTTCAGGGTGGCTATTCCCACCATTTTTTTTTCCCTCTTGGGATGCTCTCCAGAGAGGGAGAGAAGTTCTCAGTGACTGAACCTCTCCATGTACAGTATTTTCATCCTATCACGGATTCAAATATGTGTGGAAAGGAGGTGACACTTTTGGCTGTACAAACCTTTTCTTTCCCACAGAGCCACCAACAGCCAATTTCTGGCAGCCCATTCCAGGCACCCAAGGTGGACTGAGTCCATCCTGAAGGGAAATGGGAACTGAGACGTATGGAATGGGAAATGTGCACCAGCTCTGGTGACTGTGGTCCCTTCTGCTGCTCCTTTGCTGGTGACCGAGCACCAAAAGACAAGTGCCCAGATGTCTCATTTTGGTGGCCTTGCTAAGGAACAGCAGCCAGTGCCCATCATCAGGGCAGCTCTGTATCCCTGCTCATCCATTATTCAGGCCCAGAGCACGGCACAACTGGCTCTGGCCAGGAAACTCAATCCTGCCCCGTTGTTTGTGGCTGGCCATGATTGTGATATATCTGTGTCACTCACAATAGAGGGGACAATGCTGGCACCCAGTGACCCAGGAATGCTTCTCATGGATGGCTGCACAGGAGCTGGCCCGTTGACTGAATGGGTGACAGCGGGTGCTCGTCAGAGCTCTGGAAATAGGCACAATAGCACTGAATTCCCTCTTGCTCCAGCTTCTCCTTAGTGCTTATGAGGCTCATTCAGACAGGAGCCATCAGGCGATGGGACACTCAACAGAGCTTGGATTACTCTCCTGGCTCCAGGTCCAAAAGGTCAGGATGTGGGTTCTGACTGGCCAGGATGTTTATTCATAGGAATACAGGGTGAAAAGCTGGAATGTGGAGCCAGGGCCCTTAGCATGGAGCTCATCCTTCCCACAGCTCAGTCAGGCTCACTCCCAAGCCTCACCCTGCTCTTGCCTGTCCTGTTGCAGTCCCAGCTGGTGGAGGATTTCCGGACCCTGCGGAAGACAGCGGAGGACATGAACCTGTTTCGAGCCAGCCCCTTGTTCTTCTCCCTGTATCTGGGCCACATCATTGCCATGGAAGTTTTGGCTTGGCTCATGGTTTCCTACTTCGGGACCGGCTGGATCACGACCCTCATCCTTGCCTGCATCCTTACAACTTCCCAGGTGAGAAAGAGAGATCTTCCTCACCCTCCCAACGTGCCCTCCATCTCCATTTCTTTCCTGCTTAGCTCTGATTCCCAATAGCTTCCTAAGTATTTGATTTCCCCTCATTCCAGGCCCAGGCAGGGTGGCTGCAACATGATTTTGGACACCTCTCTGTCTTCAAGAAGTCTTCCTGGAACCACATTGTCCACAAGTTTGTCATTGGACACCTGAAGGTAAAGGGAATTATGGAGCCAGAGAATTATGGGAATGCATCACTTTGGCCATGACAGAGTAGGAAAGGGAGGCTCTCAACCTTCCCAGAGCGAGCAGAGGCACAAAAAAGTTGGTGACCATTGCCCATGGAGCAGCCTGCGATAGTGGAGGGTGCCCCTGCCCATGGCAGGGGTTTTGGACTGGATGAACTTCAAAGTCTCTTCCAAGCCAAACCATTTCAGGATTTTCTGGGAAGACACAGTGACCTGTAACTCGCTCAGAGTGTATTTATTCCGTGTTCTTTCAGCACGGATGATCCTTAGGGATCCCTCTGGAAGCAGCAGTCTCATGGCAACCAACAACTGCACCACTCCCTGCTTGCTGCTCTTTCCAAAGCAAATCCCGCTTTGGCCACAATCTGAGTCGCATCACTTTAGTTCCTATAAATGATTGGGTAATCCCACTTTGGGAGCAGCTCTCCATGGATGAAAACTCCTTGTTCTCCTTGCCCAGGGTGCCTCTGCAAACTGGTGGAACCACCGCCACTTCCAGCACCACGCCAAGCCCAACATCTTCCAGAAGGACCCAGATGTGAACATGCTGCACATTTTTGTCCTGGGAGACACGCAGCCCGTTGAGGTAAGGAAAAGTGGGGGAAACATGGAAAACTACTATCTGAGAGGGCCTGGGAGAGTGGTTGCGCAAATCTAGGAGTTGGCTCCCTTTGTTAGACATGACTTACACGGGCAGGACTTCCAGGAATGCTAGAAAGTAAATGCTTAACCCAGGGATTTTGTCTGGCTGTGTTGTCTGACAGGAGTTTGGAGCCAACCCTTGGGCTGAGGAGCAGCACGGGCTCTTAGTTCCCAATCCATTTCCTTTCTCCTGACCACAGGGGAAATTGTCCTGGGTTAACTTGGGAAAAAATATTGCAGATGGGATTGGAGAGAAAGCAAAAAGCCACTAAAGGCCACTTCATCCTGCTGGCTTGAAGTACCAAGATGGGGGGGGAGGGGGGGGGGGAAAATACAGTGTTCCTCAGTATTCCAGCAGGAACATTTCAAAACTGACCTGCCATTTCCATAGCAAATATCTTCCAGCATCAAGTGATTTTAATTTTAATTCAATTCACCCCTCCAGAGCCAAAACATTTACTGCCTGCTTATAAAAACCTACCCAAAGCACTTAAAGCATGGTGTTTTTCACAATGGAACCAGGATTTCTAGTTTTAAAAACATAACCCCAAGAAAATGGACAAGCAGCAAAGACAACACAGGGAAATAAAACATAAAAAACGGTTTTTCAGCCAGAATTTGTATTATTGAGAAAGAAGACCATAGAAGACTACTACTTAAAGGAAAACCTAAACATTTGCAATAACAAGGAAAACTGGATTTCCACCTCAAAATACCTGATATTAGGCCAGAATCTGTCTATCCCAATATTCTCACATTGGTATAAAATCCTTTTCCAAATGATGCCAAGCACACAGCCTTGCAGAATGCAGTCCAGAGGGAATAATGTGCCTGATTTATTGGTGTTGTAAGCCTTCCCTTTGAAAAAATCAGATTTTAGGCCTATCACATTCATATTAGTAAAGATGAAGGTGCTGGCAGCCCTTCTCACAGACACAGGGATGGCATAAGGCAAAGTGCATCAAAATTCCATCAAGTAAATAGAAATTATCTTTAAAAATTGAGTTTACACCTAACACAATGACAAAGTCAGGATACTTAATCACAAATCTCTTCTTACCCGCTGGTGGGAATTCAGTCAAAACTCCCTGGTCAATAAATTAAGAATTTTTACAGAAAACCTGCTTTTACCTCGGGGTGTCCCAATCCCAGGCTGAGCTGTCTCTTTGTGTCCTGCAGTATGGCAAGAAGAAGCTGAAGTACCTGCCTTACAACCATCAGCACGAGTACTTCTTCCTCAGTGAGTATCCACCTTCCTCTCTTCCCTTTTCCTGGAACGCCACTTGTCCTTTCCAGCCCTCACTGTGTGAGCAGAGCAACTCCTCAAATCCCAACTCATCCCACCCTTCCTCAGGACCCTGTGCAGGTCCCAAGATCAGCTCAGGGATATCCAAGCACTTGGAACCCTGTAGAGCAAGGGAACAGCTGAGGCTGGGAATAACCTCCACGTGAGAGGCTCCATGGAAAAATTGCATGTTACAAGTTCCATGGAAGCAGTCCCTCATGTCACACACCTTCCCACCCCTCTGATGGCCAAACCATTTCCCTTTGCCTTGCAGTCTTCCCGCCTCTGCTCATCCCTGTGTATTTCCAAATCCAAATCATCTCGACCATGATCAGGCGCAGGTTCTGGGCGGTGAGTGAAACATTCCCTCCATCCTTACGGGCTCTGGCTGCAAACTGGAGCACAGAGGGAGGCCAGGGGACAGGCAGGAATTACCCAGTGTTCCCAACATCACCGGCAAGGACACATTATCCAGGATGGGCAAAGTGATGCCTGGTGTCCTCTTTGTCCCCTCCAGGACCTGGCCTGGGCCATCAGCTACTACCTGCGCTACTTCATCACCTACATCCCGTTCTACGGCGTCCTGGGATCCCTGTGTCTCCTCACCTTTGTCAGGTAGGGGCTCAAGGCATCCCTGCTGCTCTCCCATCCCTCCAGGGCTCTTTGAGCCTGGCCCTCTGCTGGGTCCCACTGCTTCCCTTCCCTGCATCTCTGAGTTCCAGCCCCTCTGGCACTCTTCCTGCATCTTCCCCTGCCCCATGATGGTCCAGCCAGGATTCTGCCTTTGCTCATTCCCTGATCTCACACACTGCTGATCTCACTTTGGTCATGGCTGGACCCTCCCAGAGTGCCTCGTCCCACCCTCTTCCCAGCTGACTGCAGAGGTAATTCTGTCCAAAATCAAGCTGGAAAACTTATCATAACCAGCCTGTCATTCCCAAAATTTCTGATGAAACTCAAAGTGCAAGAAAAAAAAAAAAAGCAAAATTGGATCATCTGCTCTTGCAGAAAACAAGCCTGAAACAAAGATGATTTCAAGGAATTCCTTGTCAATATCCATCCAATCTCTGCTGCTCCCTACAAGCCCCACTCTAATTACCGGATGTCCCCATGTCTGGTAGAAATTGTCATGATTTTTCCTGGTTTTGCAGGTTTCTGGAGAGTCACTGGTTCGTGTGGGTCACCCAGATGAATCACATTCCAATGGAAATTGATTCTGAGAAGCACAGAGACTGGCTGAGCTCCCAGGTAACTGAGAGGGGGGAAAAACACCCCTGACTCAAGGGGTCAAGGCATGTGAGAGTTACCACCACCCCTTGCTAGGATAGAGTGTCTTGTCCATGACTTCTCCCATAAAAGCGTTCTTCCCAGAGCCAGCAGCAATGCTGGGGAAAGACATGGAATTCCAACGTTCTGGAATTACTCTGACAATCAAAATGTTACCTGCTCCTGAAGGCAAGTCCAGAGAGGGGGTGACTGTGGTGACTGAAGCTGGATGTCACTGCAAATCCAAAAAAACACTCCTGGGTGTTTTGGCTAGGCCTGTAGATCCTAGCAGTAAAACAGCTGAGGGGAAAAAAAAAATTGACTCTTCATTTTGGATCCTGTCTTTGTCCTTTTGTTCTGGAAGATGAGTGACTGAGTGCTCCCTTTCCTCTTCTTTATTCTAGAATAAATATATTCTTGCTATTTCGGCAGTTCTATCTCCCTGCAAATCCAAGTAAAATGTGTGACGGACAAACCCAATCAAAAATTTGGTTGAATTTTAAGAAAAAATATCTAAGGTTATGATCATTAATGGCAAGAATACTATGAAATATTCTCAGAATATCACACTTAAGGCAAACTGGGCAATAACGACACGGGGATGGGGAAGCTTTGTGTCCATGCATTTTCCTCCTGTTTTCCACCTTGGTACTGCTGTCAACCCTCTGATCTACAATGGGAGAGGCTGAGATTTGAGAATCTGGGCCTGGGCTGCTACATCACTTCACTCCTAGTGAGAATTTGATTACCTGAGACCCTGAGGGAGGATTAAAGCTCCCCTTGCTGCACACAGCAGGCCTGGCAAGGCAGGCTCTGCACTCCCAGAGCTCAAGGAAGAGGAATTTCACCCTAATTTTGGGATGAGCCATCCCCAGTCCTCACAGTTGTCTCTCTCCCTGGCAGATGGCAGCAACCTGCAACATTGAGCAGTCCTTTTTCAACGACTGGTTCACTGGGCACCTGAACTTCCAGATCGAGCACCAGTGAGTACAGAGCCAGGATCATGAGGGTGCTGCCAGCTGGGTACAGCCCAGGGGAGGTGGGGCAGGATTGTATACCAAGGAAACAGAGTCTCAGACTACACAGGGGTGGAAGCTGTGGCTGCCCCATCCCTGGAAGTGCTCAAGGCCAGGCTGGATGGGGCTTGGAGCAACCTGCATTACTGGAAGGTGATTCAGTTCCTGCCCTATCCATGGCAGGGCAGGAACTGAATGAACTTTAAGATCCCTTCCCACCCAAACCATTCCACAATAGTCTGCTTCTATTATAGCCACGACAGATTTCTCTCTTGCTTCAAAACTTTCAGTCTCACAGCCTTAATTTAGGGTTTAATTAGGAGTCCTCATTATCCATCTACCAGTTACAAAGACTGTGGGCTCAAATCCCAACCATCCACCACAGGAAACTCCCCTCCCCTAAAGCACTCCAGTGTTTTTTACAGCGTGTGGGACCGTGTAGGATGCTGGGTACCAGATTCCAGAAAAAATATGGAAAACAGGGCCATATGGACAGTCTGTTGCCAATGGCAACAGCAAATGTAAAAGAAATGGCTTTTAGGGTGAGGCTGGCTGGTTTGGGAGGCAGCTTAGGCAATCTCCATGGAAGAGCATAGTGCAAGGTGCCCCCAAAATCTTTCTTTACCTGCTTCCAGAAGTGGAAAAGCAAGTCGCTGGGAATTCAGTTCAGCAAGAAATAATTATTCCCAGAGGAATGGGCAGCCATCTCTGAGGCTGTTCCTTCACTCCAGCTGCCCTCTCATTGCACTCGTGCTCGTGTCCCCTCTTGCTCAAACTGGCTTTCAGTGTGTCCTGAGCATGGCTTTGCCTTGGGCATGACAGGAAAATCAGTTTTCATCACCTCCTCGAGACAGAGGAGTGTAAAGCAGGGGTATCTCTGTGTCTCCCTTCCTTTGTTTGTGCAGCTTGAGGAGCAGGCACCAACGATGAGCCCATGAGGATGCAAACCCTAATGCCCATCCCTTGTCGCCTGTCTCGGGAGTTTGCTCAGCTTTGTTTTCTCTCTCTCTTCTCCAGCCTGTTTCCAACAATGCCACGGCACAACTTCTGGAAGGTGAAGCCTTTGGTGAAGTCATTATGTGCCAAGTATGGGGTCCAGTATGAGGAGAAGCCTCTTGGGAAGGCGTTCGTAGACATTGTTGGGTAAGGCCCTCCTGATCCCACCTGCAGCTCAGTTTTCCAGGGATATTTTCTAGCACAGAGGATCCAGGACATGGCAGACCCTTCAGAAATTTGTGTTGTTGCTGTCAAAGTACCAAACACTTGATCTATAGATGGGTACAAACCTGATTGTGGCATTTGGGGACATGGTGGCTCAGCAATGCTGAGGTTGATCTTAGAGGGCTTTTCCAATCTTAATGATTCTGATTTTTATCCCGCCCTGTTCTGACAGCTGGTGGCCCCTGCTGTTGGGAGCTGCCAGCAGATCTGCTGCTGCAAAGTGAGATGAATCAAAAGGGAACAGGTCAGGTTACAGCCCCTGCCGTGTCCCCTGAGAGTTCTGCCAGCAGAAACAGGCAATTCCCTACAGGCAGAGCTGGAGACGAGTCTCATAGGCCTTGTCAGCAGCCTCGGTGTTAATGTTGCTGTCTCAGTTCCTCCAACGGGAATAATTCATGGCAGGGAACATGAGAAAGCTCTGCAGTCCAGGCACCTCCTGCACAAACCACTCTGAGCATGGGCAGATTAAAGCAGGGTGGCCACAATGGGCAGGGAGAGCTGGTTCCAAACCTGCTTTTTGTCCTCAAATACAGTCAGGACAGGCCCATGCAGCACCAAGGCACAGTGGAGTGAAGCCTAGAGGCTCCCAGGAGAACTTACAGCCCTTTCCAGTGCCTAAAAGGGCTCCAAAGGAGCTTGACAGGACAAGGGGGAATGGCTTCACACTTACAGAGGGTGGGTTCTATGAGCCTGATCCTATGATTGGTTTTAAAATTCAGTAACAGCCTTCATTGCAGGAAAAACACCACAGAGGCAAGATTCCCAAACTCCTCCTTTTCTTCTCACAGGTCCCTAAAGAAATCTGGAGATCTCTGGCTGGATGCTTATCTCCATAAGTGATCATGAATCTTTCTGGGGAGGTGTGAGTGACCGGGAGGGATGGGGGAAGGGGGGTGGGGCAGGGGGTATCACATTTGTGTCTTTTATCTCAGATCTCAGTCTAAATCCATGGTTGGAGGGGAGTTTCCTGTCTCGTCAGCTGCTTCTGCTGCAGGCCCAGGCAACCTGTTTAATCCAGGCAGATTTAAAATGTCCTTCAGAGGGTGGAATGCGAGGCCAGCAGTGCAAGGAACGGAAGGTTGGGAGAGGATGATGATAAATGTTTAAAAAAGGGGCATTAATATCTGACCTTGACCTTCTTTTCACAAGATTTGTTCTCATTCTGCCCAAAGCACACAAACCCTGATTCACACCTAAGGGTTTTTAGGCCTCAGTGAGCGTTTGCAATTCAAGGACACCCCAGTCAGCTCATGCCTCTTTCCCATGTTCGTGTGAGAGAGGATTCACATCCCCTGGGACTGGCAGCTGCTGGAACGTGCTGTCCAGAGCCCAGCTCGCTCCTTTCCCTGCCTCCTTCCCTTCTCTAATCATAGCATCCCTTTAGTGCAAGCTGTGACTCTGGCCCTGCACACTAACCCCTAACCATAGCAGGGTTAACATATCCTAAAAACACGGGGCAGCCCCCTCTTCCCAGGAGTCAGTAGATTTCTGGGTTTAAACAGCAAAATGTCTCCTTTAGGAGAGGGTCTGTTTTCTCTTTAATGAGCAGCGGGTCTGGCACAGCGAATTGCCAGTAAATCACACAAAAGACCAAAACAATCACACAAGCAAAACGTGCTAATTGCTCCCCAGTGCTCCGGGGGAACCGCAAATGGCCTTTTCACCATCCTGCCCTGCAGAAAGCCAGAGTTCTGCCCGTCTGCACACGCCTGGCAGGCACCGAGCCTCCTCCTGCCTGCCCGAGGCCAGGAGCTATGGCACTGCTCACCCTTCCCTCGAGAACAATCACAGGAGAAAAGGAGTTCTGCAGGCAAAAGGAGGAGCTGCTCAAACAGTCAATCCCAGCTGGAATCAGTCCTGCTCAGGCTGAGCTGCTGATGGGAGACCTTTGGAGAACCCTCTTATGAGTTGGCTAAAACTCAATTTTCTACCCAGAACAAAATTCACTAATGGCTTATCAGGACATATGGTTGAACAGCTTCCAGGTGCTTCTGGAACAGGTAACCTGACCCCAAATAAATCCAGGGGTTCAGGTTTAACTGCAACACAAGATAAGAGATATTTGGTTTAGGACAAAGGGCCATGGTTCCAAAAGCAGCCTCCAGCTCCAACATCTGCCTCGGTGCTCCGTGGAAACACCAGGAAGGAGACTGTGGCTACTTTGCACGCCTCATTACTTCCCTCAACCCTGAAACTGGATCTTGTCTATCAAATCCCTGAATCCTAGCTGCATCCCACAGAATCAGCAAGGTGCTTCATCGTGAACACAGACGACTCTGGGACTGTGGCCAGCATTGCAAAAAAAAAAAAAAAAAAAAAAAAGTATTCCCTCTCTGCCTTCTTCGGAGAATAAAATGAGATTTTATCTTTGCTTACAGATGGGGAATTCAGCATCTTGCAATTTCAGCAAGCAACACTCATGGTTTGTAAAGGGCTTGTTCTGGGGGTCTTGCTCACACAAGTACCACCAGGAATGTTTAGGGTGAAAAGCTACATAAATAACATCCTTCTGGATGCTGTGATTTCTCAGGCAGGTAGTAAGGAGTTAGCCTGGAATGTGGCTAACCTCATCAGCACTGCCTTAATTTGTGCATCCCTCCCTTGAATGTACTTCACTGTGCTCCAGCAAGGATGACCACGAGCACAGTGGCAGCAGCAGTGCAAGCTTTTAAATATCCAGCTTATTCTTCTGACAGCCCTTGGATTTTTTTCCAGAGTAAATATTTTCCTCCTTAGCCCTGTCCCCTTCTTTTCTTCTCACCTTTCTTCTTGGGAAACTGTTTGGGTTGAACTTGGAGAAAGATCAGCTCTTAGGCAAAATAGGGGTTTTTTTCCCAAAAAAAAAAAAGGTATTATTTTTTTCAGGCAAAGCCTCTCTGGCTCATATAGCTTTTTCCTTTCCTTCTAAAAAATCCCAGCTGTCTATCTTGGAATTTGGACAGTTTTCTATGTGCCTTGGTTCCTTGTTGACACCCCATCCCTGCAAGTGTTACAGGCCAGGTTGGATGATATTTGGAGCAACCTGGTCAAGGGAAGGCATCCCTCTCCATGGCAGGAGGGTGGATTTGGACGATCTTTATTGTCCCTTCCAACCCAAACCATTCCAGGATTCTACAAGCTCTCCACTCTCTAATTGGAGCAGGTCAAAAAGATCCCAGACAAAAGAGGCCTGGAAGTCTGGGTCAATCTGCTTTGTTATTATTGTTCTCCAAGTAAAATTAGGTTTATCTGGAGATATTCCAGAAGTTTCAGTAAAACTGGCAATGTAGATGGATATAAATTTCCCATGAGCTTTGTCTCCAACAAGGCAGCAACGAGTAAGACACGAGCAGGTTAAAATCTGCCATCAAAATTATGGAAACACACAGAATTTTCAGCACAGCTTTGCCCGGCTTTCTGAGGACTCTCAACTAACCAGTTTCTCTGAAAACAATGAGATGAAATCTTGTCCACTTTCTCTCTTGATAAAGCTCATTCATTTGTACTGTAATGAGACAGAAACAAAAAAAAAAAAAACCACGAAAAACACCCTAAGCCAGTAAGAGGTGCTGGGAGCCTGCCAGGGTTTATTGAACCCAGTTACACCATATGGCAACAGGGAGCTGGAAACACAGAGCTGGTTTCAGGGCAGTGAATCAAACAAGAGCTAGGGAAGGACTGGATTTGTTCTCCCCACTCAGTGTGGGGGACTGGAGTCGGGGCTGGAGGACCAGGATGATTGAGGATGCCAGAGAAAAGCACAAACTGTGGCAAAGAGAAGCCTCTGGATGTGTTTCGGGAGGAGAATGAGAGATGGGAGAAGTTTGGGAAGGAGGGATGCATGAGAGAGAGATTAAAAATACTGAGGGGTGAAGGGGGAGAAATTTGGAATCAGGTGTCCCATAATGTCCCAGCATGGCTGGAATCTGCCTGGAGGGCTGTGCTGGAGACACGGGGCAGGACAGGGCAGAGCTGGGGCTCAGAGGGGGTGGCAGGGACTGGTGACATCCACAGGCACCTTGGAGTGAGCTAGATCTCACACCGAGCACCCCCCTCTGGAAGCAGGGACTCACTGTCCCAGTTTCCAGAGAGAGGCACAGTGGGAATTAGGGGACTTCTCTTGGAGTTTTCCCTCCAAGCATGGATTTGAGGAGTTTAGATCCAACTGTTCACTGGAATAAGGCTTGGGAGGCTCATCAGGACCCGTGTCCAGGCACCATCATTCCCTGCTTCAGGGGCTGAGCTCTCTGGCTGTATTTGAGGTATTCATTAGGGCAAAGACATCCTTTTCCTTAGTAGATACTTCCCCAAGAACCCTTCCTAACAAAGCCCTAACATTTCCAATGTTAAAACAGCAAACCCACGTTCCTTACAGGACAGCTCCTGAGATTTTTTAATTCTTTAAAAAAAAAAAAAAATCCAGTAACTCAAAAAGAACAATTTTTTTTCCTTGTGTATTCTACCACTCAATAAAATCATAACTATTTGTTGACCATACAAATGCCTTATGTGATTTTTTTCCAGAGTCACTGGTGCTCAGGGAATTTGTTCCCTCTTGGAGTGCCTTCTGCCACAGAAACCCACAAGCAGATGGCATGGAGATGCCAGCTAAGCAAGTTGGGACATTTCTAGGGTGGGGATGTCACCATCCAGGTTTTGCTCTGAGATCAAAAACATGTTCAAATTCAGAATTGTAAAGAATCAGGGTAGGATTTGACTTAAAGGGTCATTCAAGCTCCAATTTCAGATTTAGCCATGTAACTGTTTTTTGGGGTTTTTTTACCAGTTCAAAATCAGATCCCAAGCCAAGAACACTGTAGAAGCAAACTAAAAAAGGACCTGGAGTCAGACTTGCTTATTATGGCTTCCTTTGGTTTTCCTAGAGCTATTTTATGGAGGAGCTGTTGGCCAGTGAGTGTGGAAAAGTCCTTTTTCCACTTCACGTAATAAAATTAGTGGAATTACTTTGATACCATTGACTTTAACAGCACAGATGGATTTCTTTATTTGCCTTCACAATCTCAGGATCAATGCTGCTGCTTCCCCTCATCCTAGCAACAAACACCAAAGGAAAGGAGATTTTCCTGGCCACTCAAACTCAGCCTCTAGGCTGTCTGAGGAGGGAGCTGAGAACAAAATTGTTGTGAAAACTTCATAGAAGCCTTTTGCAATTTTCTTCAAGTCCATTTTGTGCCCATTCATGGCTCATTCTGGGGTGTGGTGAGCACCTTGCAGCAGCTTTTCCAACCCACAGCTCCAGGTGATGCTTTGGTGGGTTTCGGGTCAATACCAGCAGTGGATTTTAGGTCAAAACTGTCTTGAGGTCAGCTCAGAGCCTCTAACAGAGATGGTTCTGCCAAATGAACCCATGAAATCTGTCCCATCAGATGGAGGGGCAGACAAAGGAAACTCACAGGCTCTCTGTCCAGGGTCAGGAAACAAAGTGATGGCCAGATTATCCTTATCTGTCCCCTAAAACCAACACTGGAGCTTGCCAGAGTCCACAGGAATTGCTGCATAGGCAAACTCATCCTGCCCAAAAGCAGGTGCCATGAGGTGTCCCAGAACTCAAAGCAGAAAATGACCCTGCTCTTAGGGATTTCATTTCAACCCAGAATAAACAGGTTTCCCAAATGCAAACACAGGGGGCTCTTACACAAAAATTAACTGTTACAAATCAATAGCTTCATCCATGAACTATATTGCTTTAAAAAAATTCACATTTTACTTACTCTGCAGGGGCCCAGTTATAGAGGCTTTAGGAAGCTTCTTCACAACCTAATTTGTGTGCAGCATCAGCACGGGGAGAAACTGCTTCATGGTGTTCAGATGTACAGTTTTTATCCCCTCCAAGCTGGCCTTGAACACTACCAGGGATGGGGCAGCCACATTTGTGAGCTTCCTTCTTGCAATAGGTCTTTAAAACTGTTTAAAAAAAAACCAAAACAAAACAAAATCCAAAACAACAGCAGGCTCATCTTCTGAAAAACTGGTTTTTTTCCAGAGTTCATGCTGGGTCATATCATGTTATCATATATATATTTAATAGAAAAATTAGCCTAAATTCCTCAAATACCACATAGAAACACTTCCATACTGAGTCCTCCCTACACCATCCCTCTGTCCTGGGGATTCTACAGAACAGGGCATTGTTGGAACTGCTGTAAGGTGAATATTACGTTCACATTTCCAGCCACACACTTATTACCCATTTGGAAACCATCTTGTAAAGAGTATGAAGGGAATAAACCAGAATTCCAGAGCGAGACAGGAGGTGAATCATTGCCCCACAGCAGAAAGTAAAATATAGTAAGTATAAATTATACAAATAAATAATAAGATAAAATAAAAATTAAGGTGTTATCTACTCCCCCCAGAGGTTGGAGAATACAAAAGTAAGCTTCTCTGGAGTGAATGCTGGTGTTCTAAAATATCCTGTGTCAGAGCTTTTCTACCTTTTGCCAACCACTGAGGTTTGAAGGTCAAGCCCAGGCTGCTCAGGTCAAGGGAAGCTCAGTAGAAATGTGACAAAGGAGTAGAAAACGGCCAAGAAGAAGGATCCTTATCTGGAAGCACCACCCTCGCCTGCAGCACCCTCCTGAGTACAGTTAGGTAACTCCCCAACTTCTTGGCCAGGTGCTGGCTGTGGGGATGACAATGAGAGGATTAATCACAGTAATTGCCTGTGATTGCACCCATCCTCCTTGGAATGGGTGTGGTTGGAACACTTGCCTGATTAATTTAATTAGCTTCAATTAGCCTGGCCTTCATTAAGCAGCAGTTGCCTTTTTTTTATAAAATATAGGAGCCATATTGTGCTTTCTCTGTGTGTTTTGTTCTCTTATTGCTTACAGATGCCTGATAAAACCTTGGAGTTTGGATTCTGAGCTGAAGATGCTGTTGGTTTCTCTGCTGGAGCCAGTTCCTGGTCCAGCATCTCCAGGTAAATCACTCAGAGTTGAAATCACCATCCTTTCCAAACCCACAAACCTTTAGGCCACGCTCACAACTCCAAATGGATCAAAGCAGCACAGCCTGTGCTTCACCATCACCCTGGGGAGGGGGAAATAAGTGTGAACAGAAATCAAAGCACTGCTGCCAACCCCAATTCCTTGCCTTGCTCATTCTTGTCTGCCCATCATGCTGAAGCTCACCGAGTGCTAGAATTGAACACCTGATTTGGTGAAGGTATGCAAGTGAAATGGAATCCAAGAGCACTAGAGGGCAAGAAATGGTGAAGCCACAGTGTTCCAGCAGCATTCCAGCCCCATGACTCCTTCCACATCCCTACAGAAAATCAACAACTCCACAGCAACAGAGTGTCTGGGCTTGAATGGTGCAGCAGGAGCTTCTGGGCAAGTCTGGATGATCTGATCTTCAGAGATCCCTTCCAGCCCAAACCATCCCCTGGGAATGTTACTGTCTGGATAAAATAAAGAAATAATTAAAAGCAAAGAGATCTTGAGCCTGCTCTGCCCTGTGATGCACAAATTAATCAAACACAAAACAGAGGACAGAGATTAAGAAGCAGTTTCCTTTCTGCAATGTCTCTAAACAGAGAGGAACAGTTTTAAATATTTTTTTTTTTTTAAAAAAAAAATTTAGTAAATGGTTTCAGAGAAGCTCTCCTGGATGTGGTGGTGTTGGGACTGGGATGAGTCCCACGTGCTGCAGTAAGAGAGAGTGTTTTAAGTAATTTGTGTATTTTGAATGTATAAAGCCAGGCTTTTAAAACCAGCACAGAAAGGATAAAGTAGGGATGGCCAACTGCTGACAACAGAAAAATGCGGGTTTGGGTTTTCCCAATTCAGTTTGTTCAGGCACTACTCAAACATAACCCATGAGGTTTCTCCACAAAAACATAATTCCAGTGTGAAATGAATCAGATTAGGAATGCAGTTTCCCTCTCCTATTAAGGACTAATATCTGCCAGAACTGCCAAGATTTTGAGGTGCTTGCAAAGCTTCCCTTGCCCAAAAGCACCATGGGATGATCAGACACTGCTCCAGCTCTCCTGAGACATTATTTATCACTGCCCTCAGTTTGATGGAAAGTTGGGTTGGTGCTTCCCTCCTTTCTCCTGGTTTTGCCAGATGGCACTGGTGGCTTGACAAAGGGGAAGGTCACCAAAGGCAAGGGACAAGTCACCTCTGTCCAGATGCTGATGCAGAAAGAGCAAAGGTGTCACTGAGCTGTGACCCACGTGGGTTCCATTGGCATGAAGCACCTTAAATTGACTCTAAGGTGATTAACAGAGCAGAATTAGCACAGTGAGCCAGGGGAATTAAGGGCAGGGAGCTGATCTTGAGCCATTCCCATGGCTACATCTGCCAGAGGGGAGCCTGCAGCCCCAGAACCAGAGAGGGAGCAGAAACTGGAAGCATTAGCAGAATTAAAAGCTCAGGATGTTCTATGTGCCCACATGGCCATCCCTGGAAGCTCCATGAGCAGCACAGGACTGAGTGCTGGGGTTTGCACTGCAAAGCTTGCTGGGGAACACCTCCACCTTCAGCTTCCTTCTTCCAGCTCCTCTCTCTGGCACAGTCCCACAGGGAGCTGTTTTGGGACTTCTGCACAAATGGCTTTTCCATCACTGGAGTCACTTGTAAGTAATCAGATTTGTACCAGTGACTCAGCTTTCCCTGTGCAGCTGATGTTTTCTCCTACGAGGGGAATCGTTTCAAGATTAAGCCAAACAAAAGCTAAGGAGCACCTTTTCCTTCCTAAACTTTCCCTGCTGTCCCTTTGCTCCATCATTCCAGCCAATGCTCTCATCTCCTGAGCCAGGACACCACTGGCAGCTCAGATTTATCATAGAATCCCAGAATGGTTTGGGCTGGAAAGGATCTCAAAGCTCATCTCATTCCAAACCCCTGCCATGGACAGGGACACCTTGCACTATCCCAGGCTGCTCCAAGCCCCATCCAACCTGGCCTGAAACATTTCCAGGGATCCAGGGGCTGCCACTTCTTCTGGCAACTTGTGCCAGGGCCTCAGCACCCTCACAGGGAAGGATTTCTTCCCAATATCTCACCCAAATCCACCCTCCTTCATCTTAAGGCCACTCCAAAGCCATTTTCCCTTCTTCTCCCCACATCCAGCCCACAACTAGGCCGAGTCTCATTTTTTCTACATTCCCTTTCCCTCCTAATCCACTCCCAAAGGAGGTGAAACATTCTCTGGAAGTCACATAAACCAGCACAAAGTCCAGCTTGTCTTCTCAGCCTGGCTAAGGTCAACTTTAGAGCTCAGCCCAGTAAGCCTTGCACAAACATGGGAATATTGACATGATAAACAGCAAATCTGACCTCTTGGCTGCCAGCACTGGTGGCCCCACAGGGATTTGCTCCTATTAAGAATGGGTTGCCTTGGCAGAGCTGGCCAGCCCCGGGTGCCACATGCACACTGAGGGTTGTGCCAGGACATGTGACTTTTTCCTGGCAGGGCCACGCTCCCTGAATGTCCGAAATGACTGGAATTTCCCCATGGCTAGCCCAGTGTTGCCTGTTCTGCAGGAATCCTCACTGCTTTGATGGATTCATCCCACAGGAAGGTTGGGAAAGCTTGGGAAGTCCTGACTTTTCTGAGGCCAGCTGCTTATCTTCTCTCTTTTCCTTGATTGCAACTGGAGCAAATAATAATAATTTTAAAAAAATCTTTCATTTGTTGGTTCCTGGGAACAGGAACTATCCATCTCTGTGGGCGTGTGGGGACAGCCTGACCAGCTGCACAAAGACAGCCTGATTTACAGCCCTGAGCAAGCCTGGAGTAATTCCACAGGCAGGGAAAGGACACAGCCAGCAGACACAGGGAGCTGCCAGGAGTAACCAAACCTCTCTGGTCTAAATCCCAGTTTCTCAAATACTAATATCCAAATGCTTAAAAGCTCCTCATTGGGTACAACACTAAATTCTACCATCATCCAAATATCCATATATCCCTTTTCTCTCCCAAACTCAAGGGAAACAGGGATGAAAACAAAATCAAACAAGCCAAACACATCTATTAAAGCAGATTTTTTTGAACTCCCATCCCTTTGAAGCTCTTTATTTTGGCCCAGGATAGACTGGCAGACCCTTTGTGGGGAGAAACAGATGTAAAGAAGACTGCGGGAGGTACCAGAGGACGCAGAAACTCTGCTCAAACTCTGGCTTATTTATGAGGGGAAAAACAGCAGGAAAGTTCTGGTGGAAAAGGCTGGGAATAGGGGACAAGATGTCTTCTCATACGTTAGAAGTTTAGGAGCCAGTGTCACAGGGAAGTTTCTGACAGCAATCCCTGTTGACATTACACCAAAAGACCCAGACACAGCAAAACATTGCCAGTCTCTCACCTTACCATCCCTTACAGAAATCCAAATCCCTCCTTTCCTTTCCTTTCCTTTCCTTTCCTTTCCTTTCCTTTCCTTTCCTTTCCTTTCCTTTCCTTTCCTTTCCTTTCC
>VZUI01056327.1:0-13665 GCA_013401135.1 Cettia cetti | reverse complement strand
CTCTTCCTCTTCCTCTTCCTCTTCCTCTTCCTCTTCCTCTTCCTCTTCCTCTTCCTCTTCCTCTTCCTCTTCCTCTTTCTTCTCTTTCTCTTTTTTCTTTCCTCTAATATAAACCTACAGATATTCTTATTGTCTGACACTGGAGATAGCAATTTACAGCTCAGTGTGGGGATCTGAAATGCAGTATTTCAAATTGACCGTCACATACAGG
Organism: Cettia cetti; assembly: GCA_013401135.1. Taxonomy (NCBI): domain Eukaryota; kingdom Metazoa; phylum Chordata; class Aves; order Passeriformes; family Sylviidae; genus Cettia; species Cettia cetti. The sequence continues at coordinate 13,454 of VZUI01056327.1, read as the reverse complement.
GCAGCAGTTACGATATTTCCATTTTCTTTGCTGTTAGCATAGAAACAATAAAACTCCTGCTGGCTCCTTTATCAGACATGTGGACAAACTAAAAGAAATATCAAGACTGCCTCTGGTAAAAGACAAGACGAACATCCCTGTGCTTTCATTTAAATGCTCAGCTTCTGGCTCAATATGGAATGACTCATGAATTTCAGTAGAGTATTACATCCTTTACCTTCCTGCATATATAATTCACACTGTATATACATTGAAATACACTGTATTTTATACATTGTATAAATCTAAGTTTCTATATTCTTGGAAGATAATCCTTCAATGAGAAGTCTAACACAAAAGATGGAAATGTGTCTTATATTGAAAATATTGATTATGATGGGAAACTATTTATTCATCAGCAAAATCAGCTTAGGTTGCAAAACTTCTAGAAATTAAAGATACATATATTATTGGAGGTAAATTTATTCAAAGGTATTTAATTTCACTGGATTTCAACAGCATTAGGCTGAGCTCAAAGAAAGGTTCCTTAATCTATACTTACAAGGAGACAACTGGAAATTATATTGATGACTTAGAGTTCACAGGATATATAGGAACTAATTCAGAATTTCCATGTCCTAATCTCATATTGTTTATGAGTTGAAAGATCAGAAAAATCAATCAAAGCTCATTTATTTGGTGAGCCATTTAGCTCTTACTCACTTGTGTGGGTTTTGTATCTCAAGAAGCCTTCTCTCTCTGCATCCATAATTTGTAGATCATAGAAATATCTTGGAAATCTGTGCTTAACTGAAGGTTCTCTCTTGCAGAATAGGAGAAGGTAGGGTAACTGCTGTGGTAATATGATGCCTTTATTCCTTTTTCAAACAATAGGCTAGAGTTCAAGGTGTGCTAAGAAATTGAAAGGCTGAAAATGTCCCCCAATGCCTTTGAAAGCAAAGTTAAAATCAGAAAGATAATAAAATTTCTTATATTTACTTTATGTAGGTTTAAAAAATGGATCAAAATGCAAAAAACCTGACTCCTGCCTGACCTTCCTTAGCATTCCACAGTATGTGCCAGTTGTAGCTATCCTGACTTGTGAAGGGCTTCATCATCTCTGTCAAAAATATTCTTATCCCCATTTATTTTGCTTGAAGTGCAACATTTTTTACCAAGTAGATAGAGAAGCTTCAGGGTATTATATGGCAATTATTTATGGACTAGATTCAGTAAGTTGTTATCATGAGGGTAACTGAACTGGCTATTTGCTTCAGTAACTGCAATTAAAGAGATTGCAGTTTGATGCATAGTTTACCATCCACTTAAATACCAAGAAAAGAGTAATCCAATATACCTTATTCTTGTCATTTTATATCCCACACAGTGATGAATTAGCACATATATTTGCTGTAAACCTGATACTATAGTTTATTATTAGTACCAGTGTTTTGTTGCTGTTCCTGTTTACATATACCTGTCCTCTTGACAGGTATATGTAAATCATAAATTGTGAGTACAACAGAAATAGAAGTTTTCTTGTACAGTCAATCCCAATCACATGGAGAAAACAATAACTTTACAAATTGAAATGGTAACATAACTTCACATGTTCTTCTACTGCAGATTCCACACTCTTCAATGTTTCATCCCAGCCGTGTAAAATGAGAAGTTCATTTAGAGTAATAATGAGTACACATCTCGTATTCTGCTCTATTATGTATGAACGGTTTTAAAACATGTAGAAAAACTACATTCAAAACATCCAAGAGTCATATTCTTTCACATTTTGACTTTCCTCAGAAAGCAGTGAACAATTTTTATGCCCTTGCTTCAGAAATTGCTGAGTTTCTGCAGAGTTTAAAAATACTCTTTGGTATAAAAAAGAAACAGTGGGTCTTACTCTTGACCCAAAGGATTTTCTGTGCAGAGAAGTGAATACGTGCTGAAACAGTGTGTCAATGGCTTCAAATACAGCAGGGAGGTTTTCTATAAAATGGGAGGGACAGAGGGAGGGAGGGGTAATTGAGAAGATCCCATAAGGGCAAAATCCTATTCACAAGTGGTTGAAATTCATCAGAACAAAAAAAGAAAAATTGGTGTTCAGATGACAAGAGAGACAGGAAAAGTCACACACCAACTCTAGGACACGAAGAGAGCAGCTTGAAAGCTCTGACTATCAGCTACCTGGAGAGTTCTTAAAGACATGTACATGTCTTGTTATCTATGGTAGAAGAGCTGAAGGAAGGAGAAAAAAGGTTCAGATTCAGGATTAAAAATTTCTCTGAAAATCTTTCCTTCCTTGACTGCTACTGAATAGAAGAACTGGGTTTTATGAGGTAAAGCAGAACTATCTGGTCTATGTCACTATGTATACACATAATAAATATATATATAAAGACAAAGGGGTATACATGAACATATAATTACATATATCTCTACATATGTGTAAATATATGTATTTATTTGCAGATATAGATACACTATGCAGATGTTTTAATGTAAATGGTCATTCATTTGGGGGTTTATTTTCTTAAGTCATGCCATCTTACATTTCCTTTATAAGTATTAGGATGGTTTCTGTACATATTTTATGGGAATCCCACCACTGAGAAGCATTCATCATTTCACTCACCTCCTTTAAGGAGTTATTCAACTGACTAGAAAGTTCTAGGACTAATGTATAATTATGACTTTATGTAGAATTTAAACTAAAAGTCGATTGATATATTTATATGAAGGATGGTGAAATCTCCAACTGGCAATCAAACATGTCTTGAAGCCCCATGTTTGCTTAAGCAAAATAAAAAAAATTAGGATATAACCCACAAAACATTCTGGAGAGGAAGGAGGGGAAAGGATGGTCCTAGTCTCTGAATTCACACTTCTTTACTCACCATGCTCCCTAAACAGAAAGACAATAGAGAAATTTTAAATCATCAGTGATAACTGAGATTGCTATAAATTTACAGTACACATAGTTTTCAGTTAGGCTGCCTTTTTTACCCAGGGGTTGGGATTTTGGCTTTTGATTAATTATATTGTTGCAGGCAGCATGGCATAAGCAAGTCAGCAAGGCAAAATTTAGTCAGATGGGAAACAGTTTTCCCCTGATCAGCTGAAAACAGAAATTTTATGGTATGAGGAAGAGGTTCTGCACCTGAAAGTTTTTTTGTTTTCATCACTTCCCGTAACTAATCTAACTAAATATTTGGTCTGAATTTGGCATTTACCTGTACTGTTTACCAAAGACAAATCTGATTTTTCTTTGTAGGTGAACTGTCCTCAGACAGGTAGGTAGGCCTGTCTACAGGAAGGCAGTAAATAGTTCAGAGAGTCCCTGGTGAATGCAGATTGAAGCACAAGATGCAGAGAACATTTTTCATGCACTTCCAACTCTGGTAAGTCAGTGCATGAATTGCTTTGCAGCAACATCTGCAGGAAATTATTTACCAGTTTCACTTTGCCTATTGAGAAAATATGGCAAAACTCATTTCAGAGGGTGTGAAGAGATTTTGAAGGTGTTAGGACATGCAATTTACCTGGTTATTCTAATTTATTGGATCCCCGGTATCAACAAATGCCATGGGATAAGAGACTGGGAGAAGCTCTGCTGAAGGACAATATGGAGGTGTTGATGAATAATCAAAGCTCAGAAAGTTAAACACATCATGGGATGCATCCAGAGCAATTTGGACAGCAGGGCAAGGAGAGGATTTTGCCCCCTCACTTCATCTTGGTGAGACCTCACCTAGAGTGCTGCATCCAGCTCTGGAATTTTCAGCACTGGAATGGCATTGGCTTGTTGGAGAACGTCTGGGGGAGGGACACTAAATATGATCAGAGTACTGTGCCACCTCTTTGTGAGCAAAGGCTGAAAGCATTGGAGCTGCTCAGCCTGGAAAAGAGAAGGCTCTGAGGAGATTTTATTGTGTCACTTCAGTATTTAAAGAGCATGTATAAGAAAGATGAGGACAGAGCTTTAAGCAGGACCTAAAGGAATAGGAGAAGGTTTAGTGGTTTTAAACCAAAAGAAGATATGACAGGAGGAATGAGCATGTAACAATATGAGAACTGAGATCTTGGACAGGTTGTCCAAAAAGGAGGTGTCTGCCTCATCCCTGCAAATATTCAAGGTCACATGGGACAAGGTTTTGAGCAGCTTTAGGTATTTGAAGATGTAGAATGATGCTAATTGCAGAGTTTTGAACTAAGTGACCTTAGAGTGTCCCTCTCAAACCAAATCAATTTAGGATTCTACCTAAATTCTTTGGAGGAGGATTTTGCTAGCCAAAACTGAGCCAGATTTCTTGCTTCTGAATCAGTCTTTGTCTAGAATAAGAATTAGTGAGTATAAAGTAGGCCGTGTCTGCCAGTTGGCCTGACTGAAAGTAAACAGGGATCATTTGAGGCTGTCTTATTTAGTCAAGTTATTTTGGATTGTAGCAGAAAGAAATTTGCCTCCTTTTCTGGATCCCACTCATTTTCTTCAGTTTCTGATTATTGGATTGTATTTCTCACACTCCTCTTCTACTTTTCAGGGGGCTGAGGGGGTGTATGTGAATGACTGCTTGGTAACTGTCTCTTTGACAGTAGGTTTTGCAGGGTGGGTATTGTGTTATTCCATCTTTTCCTGTATGTGAGTACCTTAGCTAACTCAGGAGTGAATCTTTAGCAGTTATCTGTTGTTACGTGTCTGTCTCCTGCTCAGAATGAGCTCCATTGTCATTGTCAGGTAATGTGCATAAAATTGTTCTGTACAACCCTATAGAGGGGCTGCTCTGTCGCATCTAAGCAGGATATGTTTAAGTGAATGAATTAATCAGGGCATTCCATTTCTATCTTCCCTGCTTTCCTCCATAAATTATCTTCACTTATTTAATCCTTGACTGTGGAGCTATGACCTTGTGTTTTGCAATCTTTTCTTTTATCTCATTATCAATGTAAAAGATTTGCACATATCTTCTTTAATTGACATCTCAGTGTGACATCAGCAAATGGTGAGGAAATAGACTACTGAGAACAGCACAATGTCCTAGTCATTGCATCAATTATGTTTCACCAAACCTTTGGGGACATTTGGGATTTTTTAAGTGTCTTTGTGTAGGGAGCATTTTAACTGAGGTAATGAAAAAAGCCAGATAATTTCTTTAATTAAAACCCACCTAACTAAGTTTTTTTGTAAACCTTGATGTGAGTCACTAGTAAGATCGCATGAAAGTGCCAAGAATATAAATTAGGGGTTTACAGACTCCAAGAATCTGGGGAATATTTTGTATCCTTTACTTTGGATTGCCTAGTATAATGTGATATGAAATTTCATGCAGATTATTCAGTGTATAAAGGATTCACAAACCACTAGCACCACAGGTTGTATTAAATTGGGGAAAGAAAATTCACAAAAAGAGCTTGAAAATTTTTATACCCTGTCCTAACAGTTATTTATCTTTTATAATAGCATGCATGATTGAAACAAAACAGATGTAGACATTACCTCTTTCAAACTAATATTGATGGGTACTGTGCTGAATGTGTTCAAGTCGAAGAACAATGTTTGAAATTTTCTTGCTCATCATAATTTCTAGAAAGCAAGAAAATTAGGAAGGTGGATAAGTTCTTCCCTGCTATCCTGTCGTCCCACAGTACAAAAGATAAAGTTAGGGTTTTAGGATTTTAAAACTCAGCTATTTCCAGGGAGATGTTTTCTTGTTTGTTGTATTCGCCTTTGAAATGGAAATTTCAGACACATTATATTAAAAGCAGTTTTAATAGAATTGACATTTTATCATGTGCTGTATGAAATTTAACATTGCATACTGTTCTCTATCACCTTGCAGGAGTAACAACACAGTAGCTAAACCACAGAGATTAAGAACTAGATCACTGCTTCAGAAACATAGTAAAAAATCGAGTTATAAGATTTTATCCTCCAACTCTAGCCACTGAACTTCACAATGTACTGACTTTGTCAAACCTACAGCATTACTATCAAGAATAGTTTTTGTCCTTGAAAAACCATCATAAATTGATGTGTTTTAGTCTCCCATAACATTGGGACTGAGAAGAAAAAAAAAAAGCAACATTGAACAATTTTGCTTTTAAGGCTAGGGATTAACTATGCAACTTTACTTATCTATCTTAAGAGATTATTGATTATTTAGTAAAGTTTCAATTTTTTTCATTACTTTGGCAGGTTTTCAAATAAAACAGAGACATGCTTTACAGTATATGTCTATATATAATTTCACTACTGTGTACCACGTACTCCTTATCTGTTGCAGGTATGTCAGACCTTGTGAAATAACTCAGCATTGCAGTCGAGTTGCTCTGTGTCAAATATCTGAGTAGCAACTTGCTCCAATGTAAAACATCAATGAAAGAAACAGGGAGAAGGGTCTCTTTTCCCACAGTATCCTGGCTTATAAATATTTTCATATGCTATGCAAGTGCTAGGAAAGATTGCTAAAATTATCTTATCTAGCCCTTACAAAGCTATGTAAGGAATATAAAAATCAGTTTAATACTGAATAATAGAATTTACATTAATTATATTATTTTTTGTAAACATTAAAGCTTTTTTGGCATTTATTTTCAGTTTTGTGTACTTCCTCTTTTTATAGAACCAATTGCAATACGCAAGTAAAATGGACATGAGTTCCATCTGCTTGAAAAAAGCAAATTTATCTCTTCAGGAGATAGCCGTGATTAGCCTTTTCTCCTTCCCCTATATTTTACCAAACAGAGACAGGTATAATTTGTCCCTATGAAGAAAGATGTATGCTTGAAAAAATTATTGAACTGGACAAAATATAGGAATGAATATGGCAATGAAACTTTCAGAACTGTCTGAACTTTTTTTTGACTTTCAAACTACCTTGTCCCAAACACATATTTCTACCACAGGAAAAATGTTTCACTACCTACTTCAGTTAGCCATATGTTTAATTGACGTTAGTTAAAGTAATAAATTGTGTCATTATAAAGCCTTTTTTTTTTTAATCAGAAATGCACAAAAGAGGGTTGCCGTACCCAGAAAATCTTAACTGAATGTAAGCTTTGAGGTAGATTAGGAACTTCCTTCACAAGTCTAGCAAAAATAGCCAGTATTATATTAACAACTTCTAGGTACTTCCTTTTGTGCCCAGCTTCCTCATCCAGACAAAAATACATGGGGACAAAAGAAGGAATTTCTCAAACTGAACAACAATGTGAAAACTAATGAGTAGCTGAGCATGAGCAACATCTTCCAAATAGTTATGCCTTAATACACAAGACCAACTTATTCTTTCCTGATGGACCTCCTTTACCTTGCATTTTCTTCACACAAGTATGACACCATCTTTGGAAATAGAAAACTATGATTTCCTTGAATCCAGCTGTATGAATCTACATCTCTTTAATTAGAACAGTCCTTACTTAGCCATCTTGTCTGGTTTTTTCTCAGACCTTGTTTGGATTGTGATTGGCATCTCTAGTTCCAGTATTTTTTTCTCAATATCGTATGGCTAATGGGTTTGAATATAAAATAGTATCTTTTTTCCAGTGACTCTGACTCGTAAGAGTAATTTGAGCCTCTTTCCTGTCCCATTTACTGATTAATTGCTGTATTTCTTCCAACCATACAAAATGTTCTCTACAAACCACTGATATTAATTTTCATAATCTTTAAACAGGCACAGACTTCAAATCCAAGTCACTTAGGACAGTATAACAATGCAAGTGCAATTTAAAGCCAATATAACACATCTCAATCCTATACATTTTGGGAGATGGACAACTGGTTTTACCACATGCAGATCTTGTGATCTACACTGGCTTTGCCCTTGCAACATTGTCTGTGCCTCTTTGAGGCAGCACATCAGCCACAGTGATCTGATCTAAACATCTACCCACAAAGGTAGCATTTATTATCAGTTACTATTCCAGGGCGAAAGGCATTTATAGTTGCCTCCAAAAATCGAAATCTCTTTATTCTGCAATTCTTTCCCATATCCCTCTTGGGCATTTATACCTATTTCTATTCTGTACCTCCAAAGCTCTAACCCTTAGCTGAGAGTAGTTTGTCTTCACTGCTCAGACCTGCTGTGCTTGCACTTTCTTTTCTAGTTTGCATCTCAATTAAACCATATAGTATTGGGTATCCAACTGACCTTAGCTGAAAATAACAGAACTATGTGACTGCTATGGAAAAATGAAGTAAAATTAATTTAGTAGTACAGAGATGAACTTCCAAATCGTGAAAGGTTTGAAATCAAACATATCCAGAAAATATTTGAATAAGAACAAGTCTTTTGATTCACAAAATCATAACTGAGTTAATGACACTCCAGAACATCAAAGATAAATTACAATTTTAACACGGAGTGCTTTTATGTTCATCAGGAAGAGGGCAACATGAGGAGAAGAAAAGATGGGTAAAGTTACTAGGCCTCTAAATGTCAGAGTACCTGCACACAGCGCAAATAGTGCAAGGAAAAAGAGAAGCAGAGAGACAGAGAAAGTAGCTATTGTGACAGAATATGGAAACAAAATACAAACATAGCAATTCATAAAGTCATACCTCCTTAAATGGTACTCGTACTAGTGACAGACATAAAACTTTCAGGAGTAGCCACATGTTTTTTTCCTTGCTATTTACTGCAAAATTGTCTCAACAGCTGTCAAAGTTAGAAAAGTACAAATTATGCTCATAAGCTCTAGGTAATATCAGTTTTAAAGTTACTAAAAGTCAGTAGTTTAAGATACCTCTTTTTAAAACTCTTGATTTGATGTGCAGTAAAATTATTTTTTTCTGATAAGTTTTTATGTTCTTATAATTAATTAGTTTCACTGTCAGGCCATTTGAGCATCAAGGAATTTCAGTAAGGTTGAATGCAGAAACATGCCAAGTTATTTCTGTGTGCATTATATAGCTGGAAACAAGGGATGAACTACAACTTCAGGTAACGGTATTATATTACAAAAGCATTTATAGGGCTCTAGTTCTTTCTAATGCATATTGTGACAGGAGGAATTTTTACCATAATATTATGAAGGTTTATGCTTTAATCAAACCATGTCAGCACTGTCATTTATAAGTTCTGGCAGATCTAACTACCATTCTATAGTTAAATATATTACTTATTTACATTAAGTGAGTAGAGTATCATTCTACCTGACAGATCAAAGTTGGACACTGTTGACAAGACGGCAATAGGAGCAACATATTTATAATTTTGTTTCATTTGACATTTGTTTTCTTTCATTTGACATTTTATTTTGTCAATATCTGAGTTCTTCAGAAGAGCCTCTGTTTTTAATATACACAAATGAAACTACTTATATGCATCCATTCATTTAAATTAGTGAAAGGCATTTGTCTAAATAGGGACCAAGTAAGGATTTCATTTTACCTTTCTACATGTTTGTTTAAAAGGTCAACTTGTCAGAACAGACTGTTTTCCTGTGTGCTTAAAATAATGTTGAGAAAATGTTTTGTAGATATTTTTCAAATAAAAACATTGTTACTAAATATTTTAATTCTATTTGCTATTTATGCGTATATTCACCACTGCAGATATACAAAAGTTTTCTGCTTTAAATTCTACTGATATCCAGTTTGTTTAGCAATTTTTTTAAAATTAATTAATATTAAGAAGGAATTTTGATCATCAAATAGAAATGTGTGGCAGCAAAAGGTGAATAAGGTGAAAAGCTGAATAAGAATCAGCTCTGTTTCAGAGCCTGAAATAGCTGGAAATGTTGTCTATGATAAGAAATTTCATTTTAGTTGTCTGAAGTATATAGTGAGAATAAAGTGTTTAGTATGTTCCTATTCTGTGCTTCAACATCTCTGGATTTCAGACCTTTCTGTTGGTGCCAAGAAAATGAGGAGCACAGGGTGGCTAACCACAGACTTTTTGAGTGATTGCTCATTGTCCAGCCTGGCATGTGACTGCTCAGCAGCGGCGAAGTGGAATTCAGTTCTTTGCTGTATTACCTTCATCATGACTACCTCACAGAGGACTTCTGATATTTGCACTGATTAGAAATTCAACGAAAGTGTACTCCATAGCATTAGCAATTAGTAAAAAATTGAAAGTCCTTTAGAAACTGGCTGACTTTTGACAAGATTTTCAGTCTTAATATTCTTTTAGCCCAATTTTCTGAGTTTGATGTACAACTATTACCCAAACACTTATTTAAACACTGTCATAAATTGTACTAATTTTTCTTTTTCTTAGAATATGCACAATCAGAGTTTGGAAAACACATTTTATCTTGTGACTAGTTTTTGCTCTCTAACGCAGAATAGAAAGACAGTGATTCTTGAACAGATACAGCAGGAATAATAACCTGCCTACTGATCTAATTTTATTATTTTCTCACCTGAAGTAAAGAACAAACAGTTTCCTCTAGGTGATTGTGCTCCAGATTGTGCTAAAAAAATATCCTTCTTTTATATTTCTGGATCAGCTGGATGGGTAGATATCTTCATTTGGTGATGAGTTTGCAAGGAAGCAAGTTTGCAAGCAGAAAAATTTGCATGGGCTTGTTTATGTATGCATCTCCTAACTGACACAAAAAAGAATTAATGGGCATGGGCCTGTGGCCCATATCTATTTGATAATTTTAGGGATGGACTCAGAGTGAATGGAATGCTTTCTGCCTCACATACCTCAGATGGCAGCAACACTCAATCTCAGATAGTAACAGGTCAATTATCAAAAGTCACTTGAAGGTGCTTTGTGTCATCAAGAGCTTCAATAAAAATATTTTGATTTGTATTCAGTAAAATACATGTTTATTTCTGCTACCTGGCAACAGTTGACTTTGGTAAATTTCATGATTACTCTTCGGTTTTCAGCTACACCATACAACAGGGATTGCATTTATTTTACTGGTATCCAAAAATTTGTATTGTCTTTCTGTGTGTAAACATAAGGCATGCCCAAGATAATCACAAAATAAAGAAATTATTATTAATATTCACTTTTTTATATTGAAAAAAACATTCCTGAATGATTAAGTAATTCTAAAATATGTGCCATTTTCATATTTTGAGAAAATGATTGCATGCATGCATCCAGAATACGAAGTGTTTCCCTGCTCCTTCTGTAGGACAGATGAGGTTGCCTTGAAAGATGGTCAGTCCTGTGCTGTTCTCTGGCTTCTGATGGGATGCATTTTTTTATACAAACAAGATCAATTCACACAAGAGTACAGAAACAGAATTTAATAAGAAAGAGTATGAGTCAGCTGAACTTCAGATACCAGGTCAACCACGAGTTAAGTGTTCTTTCAGTAAATTCAAGACATACATATTCAAAATTCTATTACTTAGAGATTAGTGGTAAGGTATGGAGATTTCGCCCTAAATTCCTTTATTTTAGACCAGTGTAGTTTTTTCTCATCACTGCAATTTTTATTATTCACTGTGGACATAGGGTAGGGTTGTTCTGGGTTTGTTGTTTTTTTGTTTTGTTTTGTTTTGTTTTGTTTTGCTTTGCTTTTTTTTTTTTTTTAATAGCATGACTCTTAGCTAAATGACTTCCAGTGGAAATACCTTTTTTCATTCTCCTTGACATCAGTGTTGCAGAAACCAGAAACCCTTGCTGTTGAGTTTCAAAACATAAATAATGCAGAAAGAGCTATAGACAACTATGCTTCATACGACAAAGTTATCTTATTTGAGAAATGAATGCAGATAAAACAATGTAGATCTTCTCAATGACTCTAAGTCAAGCATTAAATTTTAGAAAATATGATCTAATGAAATAAATACTGTTTTCACTTGATTTATAAAATACACCTACTTGACTTCTGCCAAATTCAATCCAAACTTATTTATCAATTTTTCTCTTTATTAAAAATATGCAGTGCATAAAAAAAAATCAGAATTTTGTTTGAAGAGGTGAAAGAAAGAGAACTTGCTCTATTATTTTTTATTTATCTTTATCAGACCATATTATTATTTCAGTTTCACTTTAGTCTTCAGTGTATGAAGTTTTCCACAGAACTCACTATTACTAGTACCCAAACTTACTTTCAAAGTTAACTGATTTTCATCTGTTCTATGGACTTACATAGAAGTCTACCTATTTAAAATAGATGTTCCTGGAGCAAGAAGTTTAGTTAGACGTCTTATCAAACATAAATAGACAACCTGATTGCTAAAAAACCATGAAACTCTTAAGAAAGTCAGTTATGTATTTGAAAGACAGCAATTAGCCTCTATTCCCTTCCTTAGCTTACATTCACTTCATGGTGTTTATTTAATACAACCCACACAAAAATCCTAGATATGAAGATTCATGTGAGAGTTCCCATTTGGTGATGAGGCAGCCCAGCCTGCCTGCTCACTTTCTGCCTTGGACTCAGTGAAAGCCCACAAAATAAATGTATCTTCCAACAATATTTAGGACTTCTGCTCCATTTTCCTGTCCTTTGCAGTAGCCATCCCCTGTTAAGGTGCATTCCCCAATGCATCTTTTGCATCTGCAGACTGTCAGTCTATTATTTTTTCAAATTATTTTTCTTTCAGTATTATTGCCGGTTTGTAAGAAAGTATGGAGAATACAAACAAATCCTGAATCTCCCATACTTCCATTCTACAAATACATTCTTTACAATTCAACTATCAAGGGTGATATTTCCAAACAACAAGAATTAATTCAGGGAGGCAAAAGATAATTTTACTATAATTTTACTGTAAAGTTATTTTTCATTTTTAAAAAACACAGAAGATGACAAAGACTTCTTTTGTTACATACTTTCAATTTGGAAAGTCCTATAAATATCCAACTGAGAGAATACTAAACGTTGATATTGCTTTAAAAGTTTTCATGAGAAATTTAGGTAGCCTTTCAAAAGTAAGAAGACCTCACTGCTGCTGGTTTTGAAGTGCTCTGTGCTGGCATTCATGCCAGAACTCAATACAGAAATAGATGATAGTGAGAAATAAAAAGATAAAGAAATGTAGTTATTACTATGTGTCTTGGGTTATGGAACCAAAAAATGTGCATTCTATTTCATCTGTTGAAAGTAGTTGGGGAAATGTGGTTTTTTCTTTATCTCTTGTAACTGTGGGGGGAGGGGGGCAGATGCTTTCTGATAATGGCCCAGCTGTTAAAACAGGGTGGGGCAGTGTTTCTTATCTCTTTCATCACTCATTCCCTCCCCAGTGGAATATCTGCTGATAATGGCCCATTAAGGCTCACCAATGACATGACACATTCCATCATCCCAGTGTGAGATGCTCCACACAGTGTTGGGCGGGGAGCCTAGACTTCCTACCTGGATAAAAGGGAGCCTGAAGCCCCCAGAGAGTCAGTCCTACGCTGGATTCCTCAGAGGAAGACTGGACTCATCTCGCCATCCCTGGACTTTTCTACGGAATCATCTCTACTCCACGGAACCGCATCTGTTACTCCAGAAGGATTCATCTGGACTGCTTCTAACACCCTGACCAACAGGGTGTCAGGTCACATCCCTGA
>VZUI01056326.1:0-85241 GCA_013401135.1 Cettia cetti | reverse complement strand
TTATTTTATTTTATTTTATTTTATTTTATTTTATTTTATTTTATTTTATTTTATTTTATTTTATTTTGTTTTATTTTATTTTATTTTATTTTATTATGTTTTAACTGAGCTGTTATATATGCATAGGAAACCTTGATATTTTTAGAAAAAAAGCTGGGGAGTTGTTAGGCATCCTTCTGCAATGATACATTGCTTCTGCCTGTCATGTCTAAGTAATCAGTGACAGGAAATTTAGTAAGGAAATTCAATGGGGGTTTTGGCTAAGAAAAAGGTAATGCACACAAAAGAGAATATTTTCTATTTAAAAGCTGTATGATAAAAAACTTGTATAAAAAAAGGATTTTTTAATGTTCATTTACCCTAAATGCACTGCAAGCACTGAATTGCTTAGCAATGATATTTCTCCCTGCTCCAGAATGCTTATGTCTGTTCTGAGTAACTGTTTCAGCTCAGCAAGTAAAACCGTTTATCTCTTAAAATCTACATATTTTTTAGTATTTGATTTGGACCTGAGTTCTGAAGTAATGTAATTCTTAAAATACCCATGCCTTGGAAAAACTATATTCCCACTGTTTTTGTCACAAGTGAAAAAAAATGGCATGTTGTGATGTTTAGGTACTTTGTGAGATGGAAACTTCACATTTTTGAATTATTTAAACATTAATATCTGTTTAAAAAATTATATTTAATCCTTTTGATGCATTTAGTATTTTCTAAAGATTGGTGACAACTTTTTCTGGAATATGACGGTCTCTGAAGTATGACTTAAAATTCATAATTTGTAATTCTCCACATGGACCCTATTTTTACTTTTATTTATTTGATAAAGAACAGGTCATGTAGTTGGTTTACTTGCCTTTTAACTGGCATCAGAAAGATTACAATACCCAGATCTCTATTCTCTACTGCAAACCTGCTGGAGTAGAGCTTTGTGCAACCTGAATGTGCTACTCCAGAAGTGGTTATGACTATATTAAATCCTAAGCCAAGTATGTTCACTGGATTTTTTTTTCCCATTAGCAGTTTGGAACCACTTTCCATTTAGTCTTTGGAAGCACAGAAAGCCAATCTCCATGCTTTCTACTTTTCATAATAACTTCTAACCGCCAAACTGAGAACTGAATCAGATGGTCTCATCAGGGCTCTGCACTCCTGATTGCACTGCAGGTCATTTTTCCATATATTATGCTTGAGGCAAGAACTGCTGTATTAAACACCACACTTTCTGCCTGTATTAATGCAGAGTCATATTCATAATCTGTACCAGGAAAAGTGGATATCCTTTGCTACTGTTTCCTTCAGAATTCTTTCGATCTTCTTGTAAATGAAATTTTTTAGCTTTTCTCCTGTTAGAAATATGTTTCTTAAGACCAGAAAAATTTTGTTGGGAAGATCCATCTGGCAAAGTTACAGAAGTTTAAGTCAGCTCACATTCTCCAGTCAGTATCAGTAAGTCCAGGATATTTGTTAGCAATAAAGAATTCAAGTCTCTATTTATACAGCATTTGTGCTGAATTTCTAACTTAAAGGGTTTATCTTTCTTTATCTCATTGCTCATAGAGTCTTGAAAAGTTAAATAAGGCTTTTATGTCTAATCAGGAATCTGGTATCTACAAAGAATTTCTTATTTTATTGTGCTCCTTTAGTGGTTATGTCATTTGAACCAGTGATAATATGTTCCACTCCTTCAATGACAAGAAAAATAACCTTTCTGATGGCAGCTGATAGAAAAGTGGAAGAGATTTAGACTGGTAGCCAATTCTTCTCATCCAAAAATAAAGCGACTCTGAATTTAAGCAGTTTTCCGTCTATGGTGGAATCAAGGATCTGTATAAACTGAGAAATACATTGTTCTGTTTTGTTTTATCCTAAGTCAGAGGCCTTTGTTATGACTTATTTATATTTAAATGTCCAATGTACCTAATCTGTTCATATTGATAGCGTGTTGACATTCCTCAGAAGGGTAAGTTGCACTTGAGTAAGTTTCCTAAATAAGGAGGTGAGGTGCCATGGGAGATGCCATACAGTGTCTGAGATATTTACCTGATCTGGCAGAGATATCCCTCTCCGGAATGAAACCAGTCTGGAGATCAGGCAAAGACACTTCAAAAGGTAGCAGAAACATCTTTTGAGGCAACTGGAGAGTTCCTCATCCAGGTGAAAAACAATGCTCAGATTAAAAAAGAATCTGAAGAAAAAGACTTTAAGTCATGGTCCCAGAGTTTGTACTAGTCTGACAAAAGCTATTGTGTTAATACTAGTTGTACATAGATGCCAAAAATTAATTTTGCATACAGAGAACACAAGAGAAAAATAACAGACAAGTAGTTTATCTTTCTGGTCAATTTGCTATTGTGATACCTGGCAAAATATGAGAAGTTTTCATTCTTATTTACTGTTGACTTTGCATTGACCTTTACTGAAATTCCATTTAGTGGAAATTTTGTCATCATGCTTTCACAGGAAGAGCTTTCTTTCTTTCTGTAGACAGCATTTTTAAAAAAAAACTTCTCATAAAAAACAAATTCTATTCTCTTTATTCACTCTAGAGTGTCAGTCCCTAAACATATTTTAGATACCAGCATTAATGGAATACTTTTCTTATTATAAATGTTTAAAAATACTGTTGATCAGATATGAAAGTTTGTAAAAAAAGCTTGAGATTATATCTGTCAAGAAAAAAAAAAGAACGAGTGAGAACAAGAAACTAAATATTGTGCATGATGTACTTTTTAATGATCATGCAACTTTTTAACGGAAAGCTACTCTAGAGGACTCTGACATGGTCTTTTAACACCTTTGTCCTCAAGGGTTTGAATCTACTCACTGTGAGGTCCCAAAGTTATCAGGGCAGATATTGGAGTATTCTCCAGCTTTTCTCGGAAGACTAAACCAAGACTGACAGAATTCATTTCCCATGCAACTCTTGACAGGTATCATTGAGAGAATGCAATCTCCATCTGTGATTTACAATTTAGTCCCCAGGGTGAAAGGCAGTTGGGGAAAATACTGCCTTAGTTCTGTATGCCAGCCAACTCAAATTCTTTTCTAAAGTACTCCTTACTGCAGCCCTTAGCAACAGCACACTTGTGTATATATTTAAAAACTGATAGCTGATCTTAAGTGGCACTGCAGGCATAATTGTGGTCCTTTTTAACTTGAGGGATCATATTGTCTTGCATAATCATTTGGAAAGGCTTCATGTATGATGCAAGAGTTTTATTCACAGAGCACATGCTTAAATGATGCATTTGATGACTATTTTGTATTTTATTCATCACTGAGCTGTCTAAACAGGTACTACTACTATTGGAATGAAAACTTCATATCACACAGAAAAACTGATGCTTCAGGACTGCAATATATTCCTTGAACATTCCATATTTCTGGTCTGCATGGAGAATTAACTTTTTCTGTTCTCCCTATTGACTTGCAAAAATAGCTCAGTTAGAATTGCTTTTGGGTAGCTTTGGGCCGGTGTATCTTCATGAAACAAAATTCCTTTTAATTTCTAATACTGATTTTCCATAAGCAAACTTGTCACCATTACCCATTAAAACAAAGATTTAATTAGAAGAAGTTATATTTTATTTCATTAATGTTAATATCTCAACTTCACTAAAAAAAAGGACAGCTCTTGTAAGTGATGGTTAAAGTTAAACCTAGGGGAAGAATTGAGTAATCCATAGGATGAGAAGAATATTTGAAAAAAAATTGTATTCATAAATCTACAAAACTTTCAATAAATGTGAGAATTTTAACACATGCATCAGATTTTTCCTCTGTTTCAATAGAATTCTCTGAGATCAAAATGAAAATAATTTTAACTGTTACTTTCAGTGCTCTCTTTCAAATAATCTAGTGCATATTTGCATTAAATAAAAATGATTTTCTCTAAATTACAGTGTAAAATAAATGCTTTTTGGTTTTCTTTTGAACAAATCCTAAAATGGAATTTCACTGCTTTTTGCTTTACATAATTTCTATCTGTACAATATTTCACTGTTTATCACTTTGATCTAGAAATAAAATAAGCATTCAATATTATAGCTTAAGAAATAGTACTTTCTGGTATTTTGGAGTTCCCACATCTCCCAAATGAGAATTCTATGTGACTGATAATCTATGATGCAATGACAAGTTGTCTGCATCTTTGCTCTGGAAGGCACTTTCTTTTAAAGATTTGTGCCTGCAGATCTCTGCTGTCCTCCCCATTCCATCAAAAAGAATACCAGAGCATCTGCAACTTAATTCTCAGACAAAACAACATTAACAGCAAAAAAAAACCCCAAAGCAAACCAAATAAACAAAACCCCCAAAACAAACCAACCCAAAACCCCTAAAAGCACCAAACAAAACCACCCAAAAACCCCACCAGAAAATACACTAAAAATATAGATTGCATGGAGGAAGATTATTTTGACATCATAAGATCCTTATCTTGTCCTATATAGTATAAATCTTTTCCTATAGCTTGAAAAAATTCAGTAGAATCTGTAGTCATGCAAATTTACACTAGTTGAGTGTATTCATTAATGAAATTTTACTATAAAAGTGTATTCCTTCTTTGAGCTGTGTATGCCCAATTTTTAGTGCTATATTTCTGAGCTACAACAAATTTGGATGGTATTAAATGCAGGCTTCTAAACATGCATCTCTACTGCGGATCTATGTGAGTACAGCAAGGAGTCCCATTTGTATCAGATAAAAGTTCTGATACACAAAAATTTAAAATATGATTGATATATTGATAAACTGATATTAGTTCCCCTTTGGACTATTGGCAGAGGAATGCAATTATTATTTTTACACAGGATTTTGCATATATTGTTACAGCCATCAAACACAATTCCATCTTTTTCTATCTGTATCACTTAAGGGAGAGCTGCTCTTAAAGGAGCTGTTGCTAAAACAGGTAGGTATCAGTGGAATGGAAAAGTGGTGTTTTGCCATAGTTATTTTTGATATGCAGTTTCATTGCAAGATGGGGTATTGATTAGAACATGGATATAGGTCTCAAGAAGACCTGAATTATGTTCTCTAACAGTATAAATATTCCATAAAACCCTGGACTTCTTTTTTTTTTAAATATATGATCGTTCACAACAGTGGTATCGTATAATTGTGAGGTTGGAAATCAAATTAACATAAAAATAGTTTTATCTAAGTAGAAAAATTTTGAAATATTCACTTCTGTGTTTGAAATTTAATGTATCTGTATTTTTAAAACAGTGCCTGGCATGAGAGCTGAATTGCTCTTAATTATTTAGATGGTTTTTCATTTGAACCAAGTGGCACATTCACAAGGATTGTTCAGAGCATGGCTCAGGGGTTAGTATGGACAAGAGGATCATCCTTCATGAGCAGTTCAGAGAAATTCACCCTTTTCTGGAGAGTAGCAGTGCACAATGGCATGGACTGAGCCACCATCTACTGGCCTCATGCCAGAAAATGAATGCTGGCTTTAATTCATATTGATACAGATGTCTATTCAAATGTTTAGGAATGTGTATACATTTATGTGGAAAAAATAATTTTAAGAATGTGTTTGAACAAGGCAACTTATAACTCTGCAAAGGATGCAGAGTAGTTCCAAAAGCAGCACCCCACTCTGTCTAATTGCCTAAGAAACAGGGTCAATTAGGATGCAGCATGTGTTGCTTCTGGGAACTGTGCTAGTTTCCGTAAGAAAGGATTGCACTGTGAGTACATACATATGAGCTCCATCAGATCTAGCTTAATGTTTTGGTAAAGCATCCTGTCAGTGGACTGTACATTTTACAGACTTCCACATGTGTCAGTGTTCTACAATGATAGTTACGTTTCCAGTGCAAAAATTAGACTTAGCTGACAAAGATAAATAACCATGGAAAAAAAGCAGTAACAAAGAATGTGTCATGTAAAAGAAAAAAAAACATTTTCTCATGGTAATTCTCTTATATAGAGATCCCCAAAAGAAATAAATTTTGGAGTTCTTTAAAGCACGTACAGAGACACAGGCTTACACATCCAAAATTTTCACAGCTTTCAAAGAGCAGTGAGATATTGGGACTTGGTACTTTTCCCTGTCTCATGGGACAGAAAAAAAAAAAAAAAAAGTCAAGAGCTAAGGAGGTATTTGTTTCTGTCAATGAAATCTCATGTAAACACATATTTGTTTAACCTCTATATATCTGATTTCTGTAGAAAATGTTATGGTTATAGCAATATGTTTAAATAAAAGTTGTTAGTATGAAATACAAGTTAACTATTATAATGCAAGCTGAATGTAACTTCTCTGGTGAATGACTTTGTAGGATTCACTATAAAACAAATAGGAACAGTTTCAGTTAGGAGACTAATGTTTAATTACTGCTCAGGAACATAAAATAATAAAAAAGGATCTCTTTCTTTGTACTTAATCATACCTTTCAAATGTTTTGTGTGCATCACTGTAATACTGAATTTCTAAAAAATTTTTGACTTTTCTGCTTTGTCAGTGTTTTTAATAACAATTGGTACATGAAAAATTGGTTTCTTTATGCCAAAAAGAGTTCTTTTCCCCAAATATTACTTCTAAAATAGTTTTTATGAAGGAAACTTTAGATTCATATGAGACCTAAGTCTTTAGACCTAGGTATATGTTTGTTTAGAATTCTGAGGTTAAAACTGTGAGCATTTAACACTTTTAAGAGTGTGGTTTTAAAAGATAAGGATAAATTAAAACAGGGTTTTGCTCCAAATTAAAATTTAGGATGTTAGAATTTTTCTGAAATCCTGATACTTTTTAGCTGATTGAATAAAATGTCCCTTCAATGAATGAATATTTGCACAAACTGCCTACTTTTAGTGTATTGTCTGATCAACACATTTAAATATTCTGTATGATAAAACTTAAGGTTTTTGATAAAAGTTATTTAGGAGTAAAAAGCAGTCCATTAGGGACTATGTATGTGTTACCTCTAAAATGATAATCTTATCTATATTCTTCTCCACTGATTTATTTTTCACAAAAACTGATTTAAACTAGATGACATATTTGAAAGGTAGATTCCTGTGGTTCTTGGATGAGCTTTAATTTATGATACTAATAATATTTAAAGTCTTTTTTTTTAAGTTTATTTATAGCATCATCTTCAGCATGAAGACAAGGAGGGTTGGAGTAGGTGTTTGTAACTTTTATATGGTTTTCAGATTCATAGACAGCAAAATTGGGTGTTTGAAAAAGTCTCTTCTGACCCAAGATGTAAAACAGTTCTATGACCCTGCAGAGTGGGAGAGTAGTTATACTTTATATAAAAACTAAACAGTCATGAAAAAACCCCATATTTTTTAGGTTTTTAATAGCTATCTGAAGAAATTATTTCATGTTTTTTGGTGCTTACTCTCACTCCTGTTCCCCTATCAAGTATTTGATTTTTCACTGTCTTCCTTTTCCTGTTCTACACATTAACAGCAGGAAATGTCCTTAATATTTAAAGCAATTTTTCTCATCAGAGGAAATTAATAAAAAAGAAAATGTCAAAGTGCTATTTAGAAGTGTATAGTCTGTTCCTTCACATGAAAATTATGTAGAAGACCAAACTAAGCCTACCAAGGGATTGATAAAAATTTCCTCCCATTTCTCTTTCATCTTTGGATCACTTGTATATGCGATGCTATGCATCTTGTCCAAGACTTTTAAAGGAACTGGAGTAAAATTGTAGCATTATTTGCAAAACAAAAAGATCTAGAGTCTTACTTAGAAGTCAATATTTCTGATATTTAAGTCAAATAAAATCCTCAAGGGAACTGTAGATAAACCACAGTCACAAGCTGCTAGTGAAGTAATGAGAATCATTGCTACATTTATGACACTGCTGTTATGCAGCAGTAATGAATATTGTTTGTCTTACAGTGGTGAACTGTTCTGATCCTGGCTTCGTGGAGAATGCAATTCGTCACGGACAGCAGAATTATCCTGAAAGTTTCAAGTATGGAACAAGCGTGGCATACCATTGCAAGAAGGGCTTTTATCTCTTGGGCTCATCTGCACTGACCTGTAAAGCTAATGGGTTATGGGATAGATCATTACCAAAGTGTTTGTGTAAGTATCCATTTGGTTGGATTAGCATTAAAGGGTTGTGCATGATTTTAAATCATGATAGAAAAAAGACATGTAGTCGCCTATTAAGGAACAAAGTGGACATTAAGATCAATACATTGCAAATTGTACATCTCAATAAGAAAACATTAAGACAATATATCATGCAACTTAACATTATTAAAAAAAAAAAAAAAATGTTTCCAGGGAACTATGGAACTATTATTTCAAATCCCAGAAAATCAACATTATTTTCCCCTATTGGTGAATTGTTAAGGTATCTGGAAACAGCTAGGGAAATCTAAAATTATTATTTATTTGTTATAATTTAGAATGATAGTCTAAGACCAATAATGCCTGTATCAGATATTTATATTTTTTTCAGATTCATTGTAGTGTATATGTGAGAACAAATCTGTGAAATGTTGTATAGAAAATTTTGCTCAAGAGGATCTTTTTATAACATCACTTCATATTTCCTGAATCACTTTCTCCTCAGAGAGGAAGGAAATCTTCTGGTGTTTCCTATGATCAGTGAGCTTCATATCTTTTCAAGATAACTGTTGGTCTGAGTTTAGATTCCATTGAGATATTTTCCTTCTCTGATTACTATTAATTGGCTGACATGATTTCTGATTTGCAATGCAATTATAAGAAGTAGTAAATGAACTTAAAGTTTATTTTAATGTGAAACACATAATATGTTTTAAAAGTTTTTTGCTTAACAGAATTGCATTTTTTTACTGAAATTATTTATTTCATGGATTTACACTTATTTACCAGAGCAAGGAATGTCACTAGTTTGGTGAATTTATTTCTTTATTATGCTTTTTATACTTCTATGTATCTAATATTCACATGACCGAAGCAGTTTTGGTTTTTTTTTTTTTTTTTTCAGTTTTGTTTTTTTTTTTTTTTTTTTTTTTTTTCTTAACAATCTATGCTTTCAATGTCTGTCAATGACAGCTATAACCTGAAAAAGTGGGTTTACTTGCATTTTAGTAATAGAATAATTAAGGAAAAATACACCATTTTAAACAGAAAATAGCTGCATAATTTTTTTTTTTTAGTTTGGCAAGAATGTTTACTGGTGCAAGCATGTTCCTACTTGTATCTTAGAAAAAGAAGTATGATTAAAAATTTAAAAAATCCATTTTCCTCTTGCTCACTCTAGTTCATCACATTGCTGCAATAATATTACAGAATAAATATTTTATTCCTCTATGCTGCTTAAACTATACCTAGTTGTAGATACTATAAAGCTACTTACATTATCATATCTGCAGTATATAAGCACATTACAGAAATAGCCTTATTTGGTGTCTTCCTTCCTGTTGCGAACTAAAATAAGGTGTACTATTTGCAGGGAAGGATAGTGAACAGAAATTAATGGGGAAAGAAATCTATATATTTTTAGAGAAAGTCTAAACTGAATAGGCTAGTTTTATACATAGTTTTGTGTTTAATCTTACAAATGACCAATAAGCCACCTATAGCAACAATGTAAGGGTTGAAATCCAGACAGATGTATATTTTGTGGAACCACTCCTGTATTTAAAAGTTATAAGAGATTTTTTGTGTGCTATGAGAACATCTCATAATGTTGTGTTCTTTGCTAGCCATTTCTTGTGGACATCCTGGTGTACCAGCAAATGCAATTCTTTCGGGAGACAAATTTACATATGGCTCCATAATTCACTATTCTTGCACAGCGGGTCGAAGGCTCATAGGAAATTCCACAAGGGAGTGCCAAGAAGACAGCCACTGGAGTGGGACTCTCCCTCACTGTTCAGGTACTTCTACCACCCATTATCTGAATGTCTCCTTGCCATATGAGTAAGGCTATTCTCACACATTTTTTTAGGAAATACTTGCTTTATTTTCCAGTTATATTTTAATTTCACCAATAGCCACTCTGCTGTTTCACACCCATTTACTGAAATGCTCTCATAATCATCTCATTCTCTTTGTCGTTACTTCACATCTTCACTCCTCAGCCACATGCTCTAGTTGTGTACTGCAGTGTATAGAACACACAGCAGAACAGTGTTTCAAAAGTGGACAAGTTTTGCTTAAAAAGGATACATGTGATACATTATATTTTTCATGAATACTTTGTGTAAACAAAGGTTGTTACATCAGAAAATTTTGATTAAGAAATTCCACAGCAAAGGTATTAAGGTAAACTTTATACATTTTGCTCCTCTTTTCTCTTGCAGAAATATACATTATTATTGTCACAATGTGCAAGCACCATAAATGTCTGAGGTGTCCTTGGTGCTGTCAGGAAGTATAGGAACCATTTATTCTCCCCTAGATTATGCAAATCTAGAAGAAGCCATAAAACATCACACAGTTTTGTTGAAGTGAAGAGTTCAGGCGAGGATTGGCTCCTAAGGACATGCACAGCATATTAATAGCTTTTGTAAGGGAAACAGATGTACACACTTTGGTTTATAAAAATCAAATACCTGAATGGTTTAAGAAGAAAATTTCCTAGTGGGAAAATTGTTCTTAATTACCCATTATACAGCCCTATAACTTCCCTTGAACTGTTGGACATGTCCACTGTTGGGCTGATGTGATTCAGTATGGTTCAATTCAGATTTGACCTAATTTAAATTGGTGTAAGGTACTTTGAATTATTTCAGTACTTTGAAAAACATCTGAATAAGTGTTCATTGAAAATGGTCCATTTATGAGTGACAAGGATGATTATACATGGATGCTGAGCAGAATTTGAAATACTGAGAAAAGGAAGTGAATTTAAATTGCTACTGGTTCTTTTCTGTTCTCTGCTGCTCAAGGAGAAAAGTCTAAGTTCTTCTCACACTGCTAGATCTCACTGGCATTGTGGTCGCTGTGCCTAGACCTGAAAGGCATTACTGCACAACAAGGAATTTTTTTCTTGCTTATCTTAAGCTCACATTTATGTCACTTTCACCTTTTTATCCAGCAAAATATCCCAGATCTGAAATTGCTGGAATTGATCTGAAGACTTGAATATTCGGATAACAACATTGTGCTATTATCCAACATTTCTCACCACAAGGAAAAAACTCATGTTGGTGGAGGGAAATTTTAATTGTTAATAATTGAGACTCTTCAGATATCTTCAGTCATGAACGTGACAGTATTTTTATAGACTCATAGATTTTGAAAACATTTAAGAGTCCTGTACTCATGTCGTATGGTGGGGAAAATATGTCTAATGTAACTAAAATATTGTTACTGATGTAGAATTCAGTTTTCTAACTTTGAACACAGTTGATCACCATCTTGAGAGCAAGATGATTCCCTAGGGAAATGAATTTATGTCTCTGTTGCCTCAATGTGAAAAAAGCAAAGCCCCCCCCCCCCAAAAAAAAAAAAAAAAAGCCAAAGAAAACCATAAAAGGTGTCTAATTTCTCTAAGGTATTTAGAACTGTAAAACGAACTACACTTTCCAAGTTAGATATTCAGGAGATTAATCTATCAAAATCCAGTATGAATAATTTGTTGTCATAATGTCAGTGAAAGAATGATTTTGACCAGGATGACTGAGAACTATAATTGGTTTTATACTTCAGGGATATGAAAAATGGCCCAAATATAATGTTTAAAACCTGTAGTCTCTTTCAGAATGGGATTAATTTCTTTATTATATATTAATATATGTTTGAATGCCTGACGGTTCTATGATGGTTTAAATATGATCTCAGGGTTTGTTGTCAGCTGGGACCTGTTGCAATGATGGACTTTTTTATCTTATGAATTAAGCAATAGTTGACATTTTTGTTTAAAATTATGCATTCATATTTCAAAAATAGTTATTGAGTCTTCTACATTTCTAAAAAAAAAGGGGTCTAGACCTTCATATTGTTTATACCCCTTGACTATAAAATTTCATGGCTGCAGTTCAAATTTTCTCCAAGTCAAAACCAGGTATGTCCAAGGGAAAAAAAAAAAAAAAAGTCCAGTCATTCCTCTGGAATATTTCCCTCAGCAAAATCCCAAAGCAACTAAGACATCATCAAGTTTTCAGAATCACAGATCATTCTGCCCTGAAAAATCCCTTTGCATTCCAAGCCAAAGTATGTGTGATATATCTGTTTCATGACATAAACGTGCCACAGTGGAGCCAGAATCACAGTCTTCATGTTATTTTACACATTTTAAGCAGAGAAAAATGTCAGTGAAATAGTAATATCTTAGAGTAAGTGGAAGCAGATAGCATCTAGACTTCTGCTTTAGTAGGGCCAGGGCATAGGTCATGGATGACAGTGCTTGATCCCTGAGATCATTATACTCTTTGAATTGTCCCAAGATTAATTTTTACCTATCATACCTGGCAGTCCATCAAACAGCACACAAATACTTTACAGGTTTGTGTGTGCTGGAGATCATCCTCAACAGTCAGTTTGGAGGCAGCCACAGCGTTTGGGAGAGTGAGTTTTACTGTGCACAGAGAGACAGAATATACCAGCTGACTTCAGACACACTGTTTACAAGCATGTATTTACACCAGGAGATCTAGGTCCAATTGCTATAGGGCAGGGAGACAAGAGCAATCTATTCTAGAAGAACCTAGTACTAAACAAAATGAACACAATCAAAACCCACGAGTTAGTCTTCAATTCTGGAACTATCTTGGCCTCCTTTTATGTGAAATCATGACTGTATCCACTCATACTTGCTATAATTAAAACCTTATGATGCACAAATAGTCATGCTTTCTGATACATGAAAATTTTAATTTCTAAATGAACTATCAGAGTTTTCTCCAAAATTTGGTCTTGTTTAGGATTTTGTCCTTTATATGAGAGGAATGCCTATGAAGAAAAACCCATTTAAGAATATAAAAACTTCAAACTATTAAAGTATTTACACATATTTTGAAAAAGAACCCCCAAAATAAAATCAAAGCCCATAATCAAAACCTATAGTTTCAAAGAATTTTACTTTAGACGTATGATTCCAAAGTGGAGAACACAGGATAACTTTTAACAGTATTGCTTTTAACTACAATGAAGACACAGAAGGATTTAGGAGATATACAATTTCATACCAAAATTTATAATAAATTGTTGATACTGAGACCATGCTTCTTTAACCATCTTGTATAGTATCTCCTATAACAGCCACTCTTTGTGATAAAGCACTTGACTCATCTGTCAGAATTTTGAGAACTTTTTTGAGACCACTGTCTTACAATATGTTCTTTCTTTTCTATATTTGCATAGAAATTTATAGGATAAGGAAAATTATGAGAAATTTATAGGATAAGGAAAATTATGAGATATTTTCATTCTTGACAGACATGAAGGCAGGAGTATTTTCTATAGATAGATTTCAAACACATTTCCTAAAAATTTTAATATGGTTTTCCTCACTCTTGCTGTTATTTAATTCTTGTTATTAGAAGATATCACTACAAGTTAAAGAATATAACGTAATGGGTAGAAAATACTTCTACCAAAAAGAAACAGATTTGTTGAACTGACAAAAAGTGATAGGAGTGCTTCCTGTCTTCTCAATTATCTTTTTGCTCTTATTTTTATCACATTCTCTTATTTTATCACATATAGGCCTGTATTGGTCTGAGAAATTAAATAGGGTAAAAAGATGTGTATTTTCATCTTTGGCTTTAGTTTCCCACCATAATACTGAAGAAAAGGGATTGCTTGTAATAGAAACAATGCAGTGGAACTCTTCGCAAAGGCATAGTTTCACTGCCACTACATTTGCACATTATGTCCCTGGCAATATTTGTTCTCTGTTGTGTTTTGCAGGAAATGATCCTGGTTTTTGTGATGATCCAGGAGTACCAGCTCACGGGTCTAGACTAGGGGATGAGTTCAAAACAAAAAGTCTGCTGCGTTTCTCATGTGAAATGGGTTATCAGCTGCGAGGGTCTGCAGAGCGAACATGCTTGCTTAATGGTTCCTGGTCAGGTATACAGCCTGTGTGTGAAGGTAGGAATTGGTACATTGGCATTTTGACACTATTGACACACTTCCTAATGACTTTTTATTTTTTTATTGAATAATTTTGTTAGGCAGAAATATGCTGTCATAACATTCTGCAGAAAGGTGATATAAAAAAGCTTACAAGCAGTTCATGTTTTGCTTGAAAATTTAAATCCAAACTGCTAAAGTTCTGGAATGCATTTTTATAGGAATTTTTTGAGAAAATAATTTTAGTTAAAAATAATTATCTTGAAAAAAAATAATAAATACCTAAGTTAAGTGTAAGACTAAATAAATGCTTTTGATTGAAAATATGAAAATGGAGTGATAAATAAATCTGTCATCTGTTTTGTAACAAAATACTTTCATCTTCTCTTTCTATGTAATATCTATGCATCAAGGACTGAATAAAAGATAAAACAAAGTTACATAAATGGATACATAAACTAAGTGTAAATTAATAGATCAATACATATCTCATATTTCATATGAGATATTTTTATGCTGCATCTTTCAGAAGAAATGCAACAGAGTATTTTACAATGACTTCCCATTTCCAAGAATGTTTGAACAATTGCTTTATTGAATTCATCAAGGTTGATGGATTTTTGTAGTATTTGTTGTCTCCTAAGCTGAATGATAAGATGGAAGGTAGAACAAAATATATGCAACAGTTTTTTTACTTACACGTTTTATTCTGAGAACAGTTGTTCTTTTGCAGTATTCTTCAGCACAGACTAGTCTTCTGTCAGTGCAGATATCATCATAACTGTATAAAAATGGCAGTGAGCACAGGATCAGTATTTGAATCAGTATTTTCAACAGAAAACTGAAGATTTGCAGTATCCTTTCTAATTCCCTTACATGAAGATACTAAGGATAGTAGGACAGCAGAACTCAGTGACAATTATCAGTGTTTTAAATGCTGCATTTCCCCCCCCCCCGCCTTTCATCATAGTGTTTGCTTCAATCTTCTCTTTTCAGTTAAAAAAAGAAGAAAAACAAGAAAAAAGCCTCTTTTTTCCCATTTTTCTATAGTCCTTCAATTTTTTCCTATAGTCCTTCAATTTTTTCCTATTTAATCTAAGTAACAATGAGATTAGGAGGAGAAAACCTACTAATTCCTGCAAGTTCAAGTCCCAACTTGTTGATTTTTTCCTCTTCACTATTTGAAAATTTTAAACTTAAAAAGTGTTTTGAAATTGATTTAAAGAAGGCAGTAAGGTATTATTCCAAACATAAATGGTAGACTAGCTTTTAATTGGTGAATTGTGTTTGTTTTAATCATAAAACCTAACACTGTTATGTTTTATTAGATTATAACTATTATGTTGGGGGCAGGTTCAAGTCTTTCTTCTGCTGGGGACCCCAGAGGTGGATGCAGTATTCTAGATGGAGGTCTCAAAAGAGTGGAGTTGCTAGAAAAGTTGTTAGGAAAGTTCCAAACAAAACCCTAAGTTCTTTTAATGATTGGTTGGTCCACTGGAAAAAAAAAAACCCTCACCTTCCAAAAAAACCCAACATGTAATCAAAGTAATCAAGGTAAGCTGCTGTCAAATCTTGGACATGAAGCTGAAACATTATTAAAGTCCTAAAGGATTGATATAGATGCCCCAAAGATATGGAGGCCAATACTGTCTGTTGTTTTCTTGATTCAAAAAACCAAATTAACAAGAAGGTCACAATTTACTATTTATGCACTTTTACAACTGAAAAAGGAGATACCAGAAGGCAGGAAAAGAATAGAAAAAATTGCCAAAAGGCGAAACAGAGGTACAGGTCTGTCAGAAAGTCCTGAATGAGCTTCATTTGTTCCAGTGACTGTATTAGGTGGAGTAGAACAAAAAGGGCAAACTATCTGAATCAGGAATTAGGAAAAAAGGAAAACAAAAATGCAAGTAATAATATTAACAAAGAGAAATAAAATGTTAATTCAGAAATATACCTATTACATATTGTCTCAGTAAAACTTAAAAATTTAAAAAATTAAAAACTTACTTAAAAGATAAGGTAATAACCTAGGGTTTTTTTTTCCTTTTTTTAATCCCAGTTAGTCACCTATCATCAAAATCCCTTTTTTTTTTGTGTTTTAAATCTCTTTTTGCAGCTGTATCTTGTGGGAACCCTGGCACACCAGCCAATGGTATGATAATATACACTGATGGAATATTATTCTCCAGCTCAGTTATTTATGCCTGCTGGGAAGGTTACAAAACTTCAGGGCTGACTACTAGACATTGTACTGCTAATGGGACATGGACTGGCACTGCTCCAGACTGCACAGGTCAGAAAGAAATTTTCTTCCCCTAAAGCTTTACAGTAGTAAGTTGTCCAGCCTTCCTACAGAAAATTATTTTCTTGATAGATAAAATAACCCATTTTTCCACATTCACTTATCTTGTAAAATATGAATATTTTAATATATCTTAAGGTACATGTTCTTATAATTCATGCTAGATGCTTCCAAAACTATCTTAAGATGGCTACATTGATAACTTTATTGTATTTGTTTACCTCAGAAATGTCAATTTTGATGATATTAATATTTTTTAGAATAATGTTAGCTGTTCCTTTAGTTTCCTTTAGCATTTTTTTCTCTTTTTTTTCCTTGTGGCTTATGCTTAGAGGAGGAAGTTCCTGTAGCTCAAAATCGAATTTTGTGTAATTGGATAAATTATTGTGCCAGTTTTTATTTTAAACCAAATGACTCAGAATTGATCAATCACCATTCTGCTAAGGACCAAGAATCAGGGAGCAGCAAGATTGGGCTATTCCATCAGGGCAGATGAGCAGGGACTAAGAGGAGTGCTACGAGGCAAGCGAGGCTACTTGCCTCACTGAGAAGCTCAGACCAACAGTACATCAGTACTTTTACACACACACACACAAAAGAAAAGAAATATAAAAAAGGGGGCGAAAAGAGTAATTTCTTAACTCTGCTGGAATTGCATTGCACCATCAACTTCAGGCTTGATATGAGAAAGGTCTTGGTATGAAGGTAGAAAATGTCCTGTCAAAACTACCACCAACAGTCTGCAGTACTTGTAGGGCATGCCAGATAAGGCTACTGTGTTAAAGGAAAATGATATTTGGTCTATGCTATTGAAATACTTCAGAAAGATAACTTTTCTTGACAGAAGCAATTTTTTTCTTGTATTGTGCACTAAAAGAAAGGATATTAAGTATGCGTGGTTGTATGTTTATTAGAAAAAAATTCCTTTTCTCTTTTCCTCACTAGTGATTAACTGTGGAGATCCAGGTGCACTAGCAAATGGCATTCAGTTTGGAAATGATTTTACCTTCAATAAGACAGTCAGCTATCAGTGCAATCCAGGATATCTGATGGAACCTGCAAGTTCATCTACCATGCGTTGTGTGAAAGATAGCACTTGGAACCAGAGTAAACCAATTTGCAAAGGTGATCTTTTGAATTTAACAGTTTACAAGTACTGTTTTGACACAAATGTGATATTCATTAACCAGTGTCTTTATTTACAAAAAAAAAAAAAAAAAAATTATCTGGAATAATTACTGTTCCAAATGCAACTAAAATATTAGATAAGAATTTCTGCAGAAATTATATTTTTTTTGCTCACATGCTATGGTAGCAGTGAGCTAGAATAGCAGTAAAAATAGTGACATTACTTACTAAAGTAGAACCAAATAGCTCTGCAATGAAGATTGTCAGAGTGCTCATTTTAAAAAATATGAATGAAGTACCCATTTTCCTTTTTGGCCCATTTCTCTAGGATTAGATGGACAAAATTCTGTAGCAGGATTCTGCAAACCAAGCTTTCTGTAAAAGATTCCCTTGTTGCAGTAGTATAGTCATCATAAACAACCAAAAATACGCTTCACAAATAGCTAATTACAAGTGCTAGCAGGAAGGTCATAGTGGAGATGAGGCTGAAAGACAAATAAGGCAGCCTCATGAAAATTGTTAACACAACTTCAGCAGCCCAGGGAGCAAATTTAACAGCCTAGGGCATCTTCTGCTTATAAAAGGCCTAGACTGCCAACTCACCTAGCACCACTTCACTGTGATGTCTAAGTCTAGCCTGCTAATTAAATTTTGGCATATGTATTCAACTTACTGCATTTTCTGCCATGAAAATTACTGCCTGAGTGATTTTATGGTTGTGGTCTTTGTTTGTAAAGGAAATTATATGGAAATATAAACCTGGACATTCCAGATCTCATCATTTTGGGCACTCTTATCAGAAGACGGAAAACATCAGAATAATTTCTTAGCCCCTAATTACCAATAAAGTTAATTACCATTGTGTGTGGAAATGAGCACCTTAGAAAATGAGCAGGTGAATGAACAGTCATATTAAATAGTGCTGCAAAAGTAGTTTAAAATAAAATACAAATATTTAGAAATTTGGAATCATAAAAAGTTATTTATTGAAGAAATAATATTTATTGAAAACCTTCACCTAGGTTAGTAAACTGTTGTCAAAAATAATCAGTAATGAATATGTAAGGAAAAACATAAAACTAGGTAGCTATGTACTCTTCGGGCTTCCAGCAACCTAGCACTTAGACAACTCGTAAATCCATAGCCTTTATTTTTGTATTTAAATTAGTTTTCTGTCTATTACAGGCTACTTTGTCAACACAGGTATGCTTTGTTGAAGCAATAGCCTGAAATACCTTTTTTTAGAGTCAAATGTATGAGTGCATATTATATTACATATTCCTAAACCCTATGAATTCTTGAAATTGCAACTTTTCTTTTCTGACACAGCTATTACTTGTGGCCCCCCTCCAACAATACTGTATGGGAAAGTGGAAGGATCTGATTATCGTTGGGGTGCTAGTGTGAGTTACAGCTGTGCAGAAGGCTATCAACTGTCTAACACAGCTATTCTCTCCTGCGAAGGGCGAGGAGTCTGGCGGGGAGACATCCCACAATGTTTGCGTAAGTTTTCGGGGTACAGTTGTGTTGGGCTTCACCAAAGCTACAATCAGTTGCCTTGGGCTACAGTCAAAGAATCACAATTTAAAAAGGACTCAGATACATCAGGTAATATATAAATTACTGCAGGATTCTCCTTCCTTGTACCAAAAAGCTTACCTTGATATGAAATTTGAGTGGCTGTGCTCATTAAAGGTCACAATCTTCTTCCTTTCCCCAAAAGTCACTCTCCTCTCTTGTTATCTAATTGGACCCATCACCATTTGCTACACTGGTAATCCTATTGTACGTTCTGAATTTGACTTGTGGCAAGCACGACTGGAATATTCCCTTACACTTCTCCTTCTTTTCTTCCCTGTTTCCATTTCCTTTAACAGGTGAAAATAAGGATGCTAACCCTTAAGCTCATAGCTCATAGCCTTTCTAAGCAATTTTTTCTTTCCGAAGGCGAGTACATACCCTCATGTCTTGCTTGTATTCATTTTTCAGCATTTTCTATATCTGTCAACTCTACTCTTTGAGTGCTTGAAATCTTGTTAGGATCCTGATAAACATTCTTCCTTTTATCTAATTAGGGCAAAAATTTCCAGCCTACACATCTGAGGGTGTCAAATGTGAAAAATGGTTTTATTTTTAAGCATTGCAATATAGCATTGTCTACTTGGGAATTATTTTGTCATCGAAATCTAATCGATATTTAAGTGTCTAAATTTAAAAAGTCTATTTTTCCAGGTTAAGTTTTATGCTTGCAATAGCTATAACATTGACAATTTATTTTAAATTGCTGTCAAGAGTTTTTCACAGATAAATGAACATAGCATTTGCATTCATACCCAGTATGCCTGCCTTGCACATAAAACAATGTAGAATACTTCAGGTTAAAGCATGTACAGATTTTAATACCTTTTTTTTTTCTTTTCAATTCAATTCAATTTTCTTTTCAGCTGTGTTTTGTGGTGATCCTGGTACTCCAGCAGAAGGACGCCTCAATGGAAAAAGTTTCACCTACAGATCTGAAGTTAGCTTTCAGTGCAGGCCTCCTTTTATTCTGATAGGCTCTTCAAGAAGATTCTGTCAAGCAGATGGTACTTGGAGTGGAATTCAGCCAACATGCATTGGTAATAACTACCATTAATGCATTTTCTACTGAGAATATTCTTGATAAACTTGATAAATTATTTAAGATAAAATATCTTAAATCTAGCAATTAACTATCAAAGTATAGAAAAGGCCTGTGTAATATAAAAACAAATAGTTAAATAAGGTTATATTTCATGTATGAAAACTTTAGGATAAACACAATCACATATGAAATCATCTGTAAATTAACATGGTTGCTTGTCTGCTGGAGATGCAGAACATCAATGCGCGCAAGTGCATAAATTTGTTCCATCTACTTTTAGAATCTCTTGGACACGAAGAAGACTGTGTCAGGTTAAAGACCAGACTTTGTCACTGGAGAGTTAAAGGCGTTTTTCATAATTGATCCTTAAAGTGTTTTCAACTTTGTGGACATGGCTTGTACATCTCTGATCTTTTGAAATTCTGATGAACTCCAAAATACTCTCAGTTTTTCATTGACCGTTGTGCAGTTGGGTAGGGTTTTAGCATGTTACATAAATCAGATTGACACCTCTAACTCCCAATGCCGTCAGAACTTGATCCTACTTGGGGTGACTTGCTAGAGAAAATTTTAGTTTTTAATAAAAAAAAAATCTTGTTTATATATTTTGTTGTGTCTGAGATATTGGCTGTATGAAAGAGCTAGGCACTCTGGGAAAAGGTTGTAATCATGATTATTGAAAGCAGCCTGTATTTTTAAATGATGACATAATATTCAACAGGATTCTTTTGTATGAATTCAAAACCTCCCTCCATAGTCTTTGCAAACTGGACAATCATCTTACACCTATGTTTTGCTACAGAGGCAAGAAGGCTTAAAAAAATCTAATTTTCAGGTCTGATGCAAAGAATCAACTTTGAAAATGTAATAATGACATTTCTGTTTATATTTTATATAGTAAAATCTGCACATGGAAAGTAATGCATCAAAGATACAAGTTCTTTTACATCATAGTTTTTATGTTATTGTAAAAGGAAAATATTAGATCATCTAACATATTTACAGATAAAATTTCTCAACAATTTGAAGATTAAGAGCAAAAACTAGACATAAAAATACCATATAGTGGAAACTTTTCTGTTTCTGGGTAGCAATGATTTCCTTTGAATACTTTGAGAAGCCTTCCTTTGGGTTCTTCACATGAGACCTATTTTAAAAATTCAATTCAGCTTCATGTGTCTATTATTAGAAACAGAATTCCAGCTGTTGATAATTTTTAAAAACTTCCTGAACTGTTCAAACATCTCAACGTCAGGAGCATGTTTGCTTTTTATTCTTACACTTTAGGTCAACATCCACCAAATTTTGAAGCCTTTGGTAAATGTCAGTCCAGTTGAATTTTTATGCTCTACTGATGGTCAATATTGAAAACGGGAGTTGGCCAAGAGTGAAATGAAATATCACATCATTGTAAATGATGAGTTCAATTTTTGTTCTACAGAAAACTAAAAGTTGTTACAGATGAAATATAGTCACAAGATGTGTTCTTCATAATTCAGTGTCAGAACACAGCTGACTCAGTTGCTGAAAGAATCTCATACCACAGAAACGTCCACTGGATGAAGTTTTGTGCTGTCTAGCTGGTGGATATGACTGGGAAACTAAAAAACCCCACCAGAATATGGGAATTACTGAATGAAAAATTAGTTTTAGGCTGCTTTAAATTATTCTCAAGAAACAGAATAATTAGTTTTACTCTGTTGGCATGTGTTTTTTTTCACAGAGGGAATTTTATTCTCCAGCAACAACTGAGGTGGTGTTCTACTAGGAACTTGTTTTCTTTGTGGCATAGAAAAAAGGACTATACAAAAATAAAAAGTATTTACTTGCTATGAGAAAGCAGGCTGATAATGGGTTTGGGTCCTTTCAGTTTGTGGGATTTTTTGGGTTTGAGGAGTTTTGGGGTTTTTTTTTTATTATTTTGGGGGTGTTTCTTTTAGAAAAATTTATCATTAAGAGGTTCATCTGAAATGAAGAAAATATAAAGATTTTTAAAGATTTCTCTATATATTCCAACTGCATTTTGAATAATGAAATATACTATGGATTCAAAGGGATTTAAAAGGATAAGATTGTTAAAAAATGGATGCAATCCTAACTGTAAAGTCTGCACAACCAGAAATACCTCCAAAGATATTTTAAAATAATTACAATGTACTGAAACAAATTACTATGATATACTTGGTAATTTAGTTGGAAATATTACAGGTTTTCTATACTATATAGAAAAACATGCATTCAATTAAAAATTGAATTATTGTCATCACTAGACATTTATGAAATTATTTAATCTTTGCAAACAGTTTTGGAGTATTTTTTTCCATACCATAATAATATGTGTTGTGCTTCACATTTTGTATTAGATCCAGCTCACAATACATGTACAGACCCTGGTACTCCACATTTTGGAATACAAAACAGTTCCAGAGGTTATGAGGTAATTTTTGCATTATTATTTATTAACATTCTAAAATGAAAATGTATTTTATTACTGCATAATAAATTCAATGAGAAACATTATCTGTACTCTTAAATGTCTGCTGCAAACCTTGAAAAATTTCCACTTTCTTTTTAATAAAAACTCATTCTTTGTTCCAACCTTTTTTTTAGAACATTCAGCTTAAAGAAAGAACTTCTAACCCTGCAATATATCATGCATTCAATCCTTTAGGAGACTTCAGTAGAGAGGGCTATTTATAAATTGATTACTTAATATGATATGACATAATATAATTACCTTGCTTTATGATAATAATTCTTTCATACATTGATGAATAGTCAGTAAATACCTAACAACCAAAGACCAGTGTGATCCAAAGGCCATGTAGTCCTTGACAAAAAGTCAGCAAGTGACTTTACTAAATTAGAAATTCATGTTATATTTTATTCAGTCAGAGAAGATAAAATTATTCTGTGTTGTGTCCAGGTTCTCTGTGATGAATGTCCTTTCTATAATTTCCAAATTCCTTACAGGTTGTTACTTTAACAAGTGAGAGTCAGAAAAGTGACTCAGGAAATAACTGTAGATGCAACAATGACCAATCCATGGTCATTATATAGGTTGATAAACTTAGTGTGGATAAATTTTTTGAGTATAAATATGTGTGACTGAAATTTAAAATAAATTTTATTAGGGCTTGCTGCTTATTTCTGAGCCTAGGGCAATGTGCTCATTGTGACCAAATTAGTAGGACTGTTTTCCAAAACGTCCTTTCTGCAAATTCCTCTGGTTATTGCTAGCTTCTCTCTCCCGCAATTTTTTTGTCTTTGTGTTGTTGTTATGGCTGTCAGCTCTTTTCTTTACTTTTTGCTCCTGCCTGGCTCACAGATACTGAGGCACTTCTCCCTGAGACACATCTTGTGGCCTTACCTAACGTGGGTCTGTATCCAGTAATAGGTGCAGTTGCCTTTCTAATGTCTCATCTCAATCCTCTACCTGCCCCCATTTTCTCTTCAAAAACAAATCTAATCTTTGCACCCAATTTTATCGGGGGTTGTTTTCTTTTTTCTCCCCCTTTTGGCTGCCTCACAAATTGTCTTTAATAACAGAATTTTACTGGCCAATTCACTGTTCTAATGTCCGTTGTTCATGTTTATGTAGACTGATCTTCTCTTCCCATTCACTTCTAGAGGCCTTATTAGGTCTTCTTCTGTTGTGCATTAAGTCTTTCTGCAGTGTGTGTTCACTCTCAAAATTCTAACTTGTGCCACAACATGGAGACTTCACTCAAATGGCTACAGAACTAAATTGTTTGGGTTTTTTTTTCATACATTATTCATGGGCTTTCTGTTTGTATGACATAGCCAAGTTTCTATAAAATAATTTTCAGCAGTCTTTTCTCATTATAGAATAGTGTGATGACAGGCAGCATATCTTTGTAGGGTTTTCCCCTGTCTAACAGGATTCTGTATTGCCCCTTTTGTGCTCCATTACCCTGTGAAGCCCTCAATGTTTTTTATCCAAGTATTATGGAAAGAGTGTGCTGCTTTTGTTTTAATTTTACCAGTAAAATGAAAAAACAGTTTAACTCTTTAACTACCTTGAACCTATGTTACTTTTTGCTTGGTCTTTTTGGGGCACTGAGAAAAGATTTGCATCTCACTTTTACTGACAGATACCAGAATTGGCACAAGTAAGATGACGTAAGCTCAAGACTAGCCACACACTGTTCTACTCCCTACGAAAAACATGCTGTGTGTCCTTGGTAGGATAGAGAGTATAATATGTTTAAAAATAGTTAGAAAGACATAATTCTACAAAGCCATATCAGTAATATGACTTTTGAAAACACCATTGCTACTTCTGGGAGAAATAATGTGCATTTGCTGAACATCTGTCATGATAAGCAGATTTTATATAATTGAGTGTATAGATAGCAGGTAGCTACCTTTGGGATACTAATTTTTAATTTCCATTGAAGTCCTTCTATAGCTTTGCAGTGCAGAGCTATCTGCCTTTCTATAACTGCAAGCTCTTACTAATACACATTGATCACTAATCATTTGCAACTTGTCTGTGTGATATGTTACTTTATTAAAGTAATACAATTTCTAATAATATCAATTTTGTCTAATTTATTTATTTATTATTGTCAAGATTTTTTTATCCAAAACAAAAGTAATGATTTACTGATTAGCCCCGTATCATTAAATAACTTAGTTTGGTGTTACATTCTGGTTACTTTTGTCAGTACCAATAATAAATTCGTTGTACTAGAACTCTCCCCACAATCTCTCTCTCATTTCTTAAGAAATTTCTTTCTCACCTGCAATTTTGTATGTAGCTTTCATGCATTTCTATTCCCATTTGAAATCTAAAGAGCATTCTCTCAGTTACTTTACCTTGACTTTTGAGGAAGGTCATATCATATTTGACCATAGGAAGAATTTTCAGGACTTCACTCTGCTAGCTGAAATCTCAAATAAGACTTAATGGTAATAAATGCAGGGTAAGAGGTTTTCCACATACTGCTTTTAAATAAGATACAAAAAAAATCAATTATTCAACCACGTCATCACCATATTTAAAAAAATAGTGTTACTCTAGAAACTTTAAAAAGCAGACACTTATTTTTGAAAAAAACCCCTCTGAATTAACTTGACACTGTCTTGATATCTGACAAGATGGACACTTCTGTCTAACATTCTGGTTTGATCCTTAGGTCGGGAGCACAGTCTATTTCAGATGCAGAAAAGGTTATCATATTCAGGGATCTACCACTCGTTCTTGTCTTGCTAACCTAACTTGGAGTGGCATACAATCTGAATGTATTCGTAAGTCTGATTTCTATTCTAACCACTCAGAACAGATCTCAATTTTAAGAGTCAAAAAGTGATACATGTGGTAATTCACGACAAAATTATTTGCTACAAGGATGGGAAGCTTTATTTAAAACAGATTTTTAAATGTTTTATTTGTTGTTGTTTCCTATTCAAAGACCAAATATGTTTTTGGGGTATTAATTTGAAGGAGGATTTTTCAGTTTTTTTAAATGAAGTTCCCAATAATTCTATCAGTTTTATTCAAAAAATCTGTTATAGTTAACCTACTGAATTAGCTACTTTAATTAAGCTGGAATTTTTTGTGTGTGTGTGTAGTGGAATAATAAAGAATGGAAAGTGGCTTGAAATATGCATGGAACTATTTTGATGCCTAGTGTTTTTTGAATCATAAACTAGAACTCAGCAAAACCCATAATTTCTGGGCTATGCATGGTTATGAAAATTACTCATAGCTCTGTGTAAGTTGGAGGACATCAAATAACTAAAATACACTGACCTAAGCTAAAAGTAATTCATTACAATGACCTTAGATTCTTATCCTGTTTTAAATTATCTTTGGGTTGTTATAAATGTAGACCATGTGGCACAGAGAAAGAAGCATACTGAGTAACCAAATCCATTATAGTCAATGTTCTATGACAAAACACTCTTGTGGAACTTTTATTTCAATTGAAATACATTTATTTATCCCAATAACCACTCCAATTTTCAGAACACAGAATGGAAGCGATGCTTGAAGCTGTGACAGTACAATAATTCACAGGACTAATCTTTGCACCATGTACAATATCATGTGCTTCCCTTCATTTTAACTGTTTTCTGATTCTTAGCATGATATGATTTTGGTTTATTCTTTAATAATATGTGATAGTATAATTTTCATCCCACAATAATGTAACTGTATACTCTGAGTGTTACTTTTACAAGTAATAGCTACTTGACATAGTTACTTGACATTGCTAAAAGCTATCCAGAGTTGTCATGCATTTATTTCAAATTGGATACTCTAATTCTGTGGAAACTGCTTACCACTACGTTTTCTAACTGTAAAAACCCCTTTGCAGCTCATGCTTGCAGGCAGCCAGAAACACCGGCACATGTAGATGTGAAAGCAATAGACCTTCCCACTCTAGGGTATACTTTGGTGTATACCTGTCAGCCAGGATTTTTTCTTGCTGGTGGATCAGAGCATCGGACATGTAAACCAGATATGAAATGGACAGGAAAATCACCTATTTGTAAAAGTAAGTCATTACTCAAGTGATTTGTTCAATCCCATTGGGTTTGAATTAATTTTCCCTGACACTTTTGTTTTATTTAGTAGCATTAATCTTTTTCTCTTGCTATTTAATGAAACTCATGGAAGAACAGCTTTTATTTTATGAAAGAAATAGTGAAGAAATCAAAGTGAACTTAACATCTAGAACTCAAGGAGGAAGAAAAGGGGATATACGTGTGCAAGTGCACAGGCACACATACATATGTTTAATCTTAACAACAGCAAACAAGACCTGAACAATATAAAGTACTACTTTAAACTGCATTTATCTATATATCACAGTTTTAAATAGTATTTCAATGTATTTAGTGTTTAATATATGATTTTCTATATAAACAAGAAAAGTTATTTAATATCCTAGCTTTTAGATTCATGAATGTATGCTTCTAGTTTAAGGAAATCTTATCAAATAAAAATGAACAGTACAATAAGAAAAAAAACCAAACTCTGCACTATAATCCATTTTTATATCAGTGTAACTTTCATACTGTTTTCTAGAGTATATCTAAATATACAGTTATAAGGCCTGAATTTGCTCTTCACAAGCAAATCAACACAACTGTTAGTTCTCAATTCAGAAAAATAAAATAAAATATTATTTAGAATATGAGTAGAGGAAAAATAATCAGATACCATGGGAAAGTTTTTTCAGTATGATTTTTAATTTTAATATATCAAAGTGTGCTGAATAGTTTAAAGTTTGAACAATATTTATTTTTCTTCAATGTAACAGCAGACTTCTTTGATCCAGCATTGTCATGCAATCTACAGATCAGAATTTATGTTTATTCTGTATCCCTAAAGGATGGTTTTTCATAGATACTGAATAATTAATAATTTGAGATAAATGATCTTTGGTTTGGGTTTTTGTTGTTGTTGTTGTCGTTCTACTTATTGAAGATAAATTGCAGTACAGATTTCTGTAAGATTGTGTTACAGTCTTTAGGTATAACTCTCATTGGGTGTCCTACCTTTTTTTATGCTTTCTTAGCACTTGATCTGTCTAATTAGTGAATTTCTGCTCCTAAAGAGGAAAAAAATATGCAAGACCATATCTTCCAATGGGGCACTATAATTTCATATGTGCCAAATGAGTCCAGAACTTGATCAGGATCAATGGACATAACTTTGCTGAGAGTACCAGAAATATTGCAAATTACACCTTTTTAATTCACTAATTGTGACTCTTTTCCATATCTGATCCTGTTCTATGAATCAAGGTCTCTGGCACTTGATGGTTTGTGTCATAAATGTATCAGTCTTTCTAAACACAATTTTTACTATATTTAATGTATTCTTTTTCATAATTAGATATAGTATTTGTCCCCTCTATAAGGCTCTCTTTTATAGCACTGGGACTGATATAAACATTTTAGCCCTAAATATAAGAAATACTGAGCTAGCCAGACAACATTCCACAGTAAAAATGTTGTTTACCTAAATTATTTTCTGATATTTTTGTGCAAGTGGATAGGTTTAAACATGTAAAGTATTCAAGAGAAGTTATTTCTGTCTTAAAAGTGACTCTAACGGATAAAAGATGATTGCATCCAACAGGTATTGTTTTAACATTCTATTAAAAAAAAATCAAAAACCACACAAATATGTTCATGAAAATGATAATTTGTCTTTTTACTTGTAGGTAAAGGAGTGAGAGAAGTTAATGAAACAATAACTAAAACTCCAGGTTTGTATACAAGAAGAGCTTTAGATCTAAATAAATTAAATCAATTTACACCCGAGATTGTTATGGTTAATAAAACTATTTCCAATATTTTAGTGAAGTGTTTGTTACTAATTTCTAAGGAATATAAATGCTGAGATATTTCATAATAGCAGGTGACATGTGAAACCTATTCTATGAAACTCTTTCACAATGAACTTTTTTAAAATTTCTCTAGTGCAAATTTTGTGAATTGCACAAAAACCCTTCTCAAAAGAGAATTATATACACAAACCTCAGATTTGATATAGTTTTATATCAGAGAGATTGCTATAATGGAGAGCCTTATAATGACTGTATGCTATAATTGCAGTGATTAGGTTCAGTCAAAGTACTGCCCTTTACATTGCAAATGTTGTAAGAAATATAACATCTCCACCCCAAAACCAGTTTTGGAAATATTCTTGGCCATCATTTCACAGAAACTCTCCACATACTCCAAGACAGGGTTTCCAAAACACTGTGGACCAGCAGGCAGCTGGCATGGCAGGCAAACATTACTGTTACTTTTCTATGCCACCTCATGAACCTATTCCTCCTGCAAGTGACAAAATGGACAAATGCATCTGAGAAATCCTCATTCAGAAAATGAAAGTCCTAATTTTTTTTTAATTAACTTTTTTACCAATAAACAGAGCTGTCACTAAGTGCATGAACATGTAATTCTATATTCTGATTTTTAGCAAAGCTGGAGGAAAAATAAGAATAACGGTTCACACTCATGGCAATTCACAGAAGGACTCTATGTAGAGTAGATGGGATAAAAAGGTATTTCTGCTAATAATTAACCTTTCTGGAGAGTTTATTAGTGAGAGTGTCAGGTGAATCCGTAAATTAGTTCTTCTGAAACACATTACTTCTACAGACTCACAATAAAGCAGGATATAATGTTCATTCATTATAATTAATATACAGTCTTCATTTATTGGAGGCTTCACCTCACCAAACACCTAAGGTATGCATTAATCTGCTATCACACAGGTTTTGAAGTTTTAATGCCAAATTAAAATGTAAACCTAGTTTCCAAAGATATTCACTGTACAGTGTCAGTATCAATTCACACAATGTCATATCCTTTATAAATAGTTTTGATAAGTCCTATTTAAAAGCTGTTTTTAAAAAATTAAATGCTGTGATAGAAAGTGCCAATATTAGTAAACAGAAAAGTGAAACTGTAACAAATGACAGTAATTAAGAAAACATTATACGTGGTTTTCAAAAAATAGTTCTGCACATTTATTATGTATTTTATAATTGTTAATTCTCTTCTTTATAGAATATTATGTATTTTGAAATGCTTTCTTTACGTTGTTATCTTGACTTTTGATACAATTTGATTTACTGCTATCTGTATTTTGAACAGAATTAAATGAATATTGGTAAACTGTAGTCTCCATAACAGAATAGACTCATGTTCTTTTGCATTTAGGCAAATGAATGCAAGTTATATTTATTGTTTTGTGGGGTTTTTTGGAAGAGTTGATGTCTTCATAAGCAATAGTAAACACTTTTACATGTCTGAGTTGCAACTAAAGAATTCCTACAATATCCATGTGAGAATTAAGAACTATATTACCCTGTTTGGTTTGTGTGGTTCTCACTGCTTTGTATACTCTTCACAAAAATAGTTGGGAAGCTATTTTAATGAATAGCCCTGGATTTGGCAATTGACACCCAATTGACATCCAATTGTCATGTTCTGAGAACAAACAATGTAGTCAGTGCAGCATTAGAATGCTAATAGCCAGTTCATTTTTCTCATTTTACATTTGCCCAAAGGGGGTGGGAAAGGCAGGGAACTTGAAGGGGTTCAGCACAATCATCTCAGAGCCTCTCCAACGTTGCATCTCTGGAGACAGCAGCACTTGTGTTTTAATGTTTTAAAAAGATGACTGGGGAAGCAGTAATACAATTTTTTTCCCCTATTGATTCTGTTTATTTACAAGTGCAAACTCTATAAATACTGAGTCAATGATACTATTTTGCAAAGCTTAGCAGTTATTGTTGGTAGAGTTGCTAGACAAACTATATACTGAAGACGCTGGAATGTGGTGCAAATATGGAATCCTTTACAAAAGTATGGTGTCCTTTATAAAAGTCTTACATAGTATCTCTCTGGTTCATACCACTATTACTAGATGTTCACCTTCACACACAGTTTTGATTAAAAGCATAGACAAATAAAAATAATTGTAACATGTCTTTTTAGAATACCAGGTTTTGAATTTAGCTGTGTCACTACTGTAGCAAAAAAAGAGAAATGCATAGGAAAAAGAGTCTGAAAGACCCTTGACAGAAACCACATATTTGCAGAAATTATACAAATTCTAAGGACTGTGACATACAATTGAAATGTAATGCTTCAGATTTTTGGTAGTAAGTTGAGGTAACCTTGTGTAAAGCCCCACTGACTTTTACTTTGGAAATGGAACACTTCCAGTCGCTCAAAGCTATTACACTCAAAGCCATTTAATAGGTCTCTGC
The DNA here is from genome assembly GCA_013401135.1 of Cettia cetti. Classification (NCBI taxonomy): domain Eukaryota; kingdom Metazoa; phylum Chordata; class Aves; order Passeriformes; family Sylviidae; genus Cettia; species Cettia cetti. Next base: position 54,417 of record VZUI01056326.1, on the reverse strand, counting down.
TCATTTGGAATCCAGTGGTAGAAACAATAACACATTAATGATATTTTCAAATCATTCTACACTGAGCTTGAATATTTCTTTGTGACTTTTGCACAACTTAAAGGCAAAAGACATGGAAAAAGTTATTTATCCTTTAATCAACATCTAATCAGCCCTCTGATTTTCAGATATATTGCATGCCAAGTATTATTGCCCTGGGTTTCTTTTTTGATTCATTTTTGTAATAAGCGATTAGGTAGAGGAGGAAATGTCCATGGAATTTTTAAAATGGATACAGAGAATACCTGCACTGATAAATTTCTTTCAGTAAAGACAGTTGACTTCATATGTTCTCAGAGTTTAAATGGAAAATACTTTTAAATCTGACAATTCAACAGGCTTCTATATCTAATGCAAAGAAAATGCAAAGAAAATCCAATTATTTAATATAAGATTTTAATTAGAAAAGTGTGAAACACTTCTAATGTCAGTCTTTACTATTTGGAAAGTATCATTTGTAGTGGTCATGGATAGTAAGGGTGAATTTTAATACTTGCTAGGGCTATGATTTCATCAAGATATGATGTGATTTGTTAAACAATTTAAAATACAACACGTAATAATTATTTTATTTTCTGTGTAGAAGATACCAATCACATCAAATAAATAATCCAAATACATATACTTCTTCCAATAATTAATGCTTCATTTTGTAGGATTTTTACTTCACCTTGTTCAAACTTCAGTGGCTGAGATATGGCAGTTTGTTTTAAATTAAAAAAAAAAAAAGTTTAATTCTTTGAAAACTTTACTGTTCATAGGTGTAGTAGTATTGCATGGAAAAAGCTTTGAAGTCTAAAAATGACTGATAAAACTGTACAGAAATTCAGTCAATTCAGTTGAATATTCATTTGATACTCAGTTGAAAATCACACACAGCGCTGCTTCAATAGATCCATGAAACAAAGGAGATGGCCTGAGACAGTGTTTCTTTCCAGGAATCTCTGGTTTCAGAATAATATTATATTTCTTTTCCTTATACCTTAAGGGTACAGGGCTTTAGGGAAAGAGTCCATTGTTTTTCATAGTACTGATGATACTCACTAAATCACACAAGCTATAAAATATTTTATCTGAGAACATACACCATGATGAACAGATGTAGTATATTATAGGCAATTGCGTGGAAAGGTTATTAGATGTACTGTGTGTTTTCCTGTTAAAATTTTTACTATAATACCTCTTTAGAACAGTGGATTGATTGTCTAAACAAAATTACAAGCATAGTTTTGGTTAGAAAGATTATTTCATTGTAGTTTACTTTTTCCTTTGTTTCTTCCTCCCACTCTTTTATTTAGTTCCTTCAGATGTGTTTTTTATAAATTCACTGTGGAAAGGGTTTTATGAATATTTAGGAAAAAGACAGCCTGCTACTCTCACTGTTGATTGGTTTAATACTACAAGCAGCAAAGTGAATGCCACATTCATTGAGGCATCCAATATACAACTCAAACTATCAGGTAGGTTCAGAATTTGGTGTTAAAGAACACGTTCTTATAATTTTTTTTAATCTGTTCAGTTTTTATGTATTTTCATTCTCTTTTGTAAAAGGAAAATGTTTTAACAAAATGATCTGCACAGGTTCTGTCACTTCATATGCAGTCACGCATCTATTTAAGTCATTATATTTCAAATAGATATTGAGATAAGGTTTATTCATCTCAGACTGTTGGATAACACTGTTGTGTTGAACTCACATATTACATATTGTACCATTGGAAAGCTTGAATAATCAATATTTGTTAATATTTATCTTAAAATAATGTGATATAAATAATGGCATAGCATAAAATAGGCACAGGTAATTAAATAGTATCAAAAAATATGCATACCTTATAATCAAAATCATGCATGCATTTCTGTAAATCTAACTGTGAAGTTCAGATTTAATCTCTCATCACAGTTATATTGAAAAGAACGTTAACAGTTTTCACTCTTTTAAGTTCAAGAGTTCAGAGAGAACTGCAGTAATTGGTTGCCAAAGAGGATTTTTTTTTCACTGCACTACTGATATCTACTGTAGCAATATACTGTTGTGATGTCAGTAAAATCCATTTTTTTCCAAGTCAAGGAAATTCCAGGAAAGGAGTTCCATCTATATTCAGAATTATTGAAATACTGTATAAAAAGACAACTGTTCTTGCCCTATTATGTATAAAATTAAACAATACCACCTTATCTTTTCACACTCTTATCAAGCAAGATGAGGCAAAGGATGAGGTCAATAAGATCTAGAAGTACTTTAAATCTTGAGTTTTTCCATGTTATGAAATTCTCTTATTATAGAATGTTTCTACAAACTTTTTAGTTCTAAAAAAATATACTTAGATTTGAAGGGTTATTTTAACAAACTGGTTAAAAATTTGTTTAAAACCCTTTTATTTTAATAGGTGTTTACAAGAAGGAAGAAGCCCATTTGCTCCTGAAAGCTTTTCAAATTAAAGGGCCAAGTGATATTTTTGTAAGCAAGTATGAAAACGACAACTGGGCACTAGATGGTTATGTAAGTACCCAGGTTGCCATGCATAAAGATGGCTGAGACTAAATTCTGAAGTAATTTGTGATTATCTATGTAACTCTATCCATTTATTTTTGGATTACAAATATTTAATCCAGCACTCTGGATGTCAGTGTAGAGATTGGATTAACTTTTTCTTTCAAAGAATATGTATATAAACTTCTTTCTACTTTACTCTGATTAGAATTTGTAATTTTATGAAAGAGAAGGACAAGTGAATCAGCATATTTTGCCATGGTTTTGCCTTGTTTCCTTAGATGGGAGTGAGAATTTTACCTTTAGTAATATTGTTCTTTTTTGGTTTGGTAAATATTTCCCTGTAATAAAAGTGCTCCTAATCTTGAAGTAAAACAGTATTATTTTTCTTTGTGCATTTTTTATTTCTGCCTCATGATACTTTCTATAGAAAATAGTTTTAAATCTGACAATTCAGCAGGCTTCTATATCTGCACACTAATTCAATTAGGAGTATGTAATTTCAAGAATTTTAAAACCCAGGAATATGCAGGAGATATTTTTAAATCATCCCAGGTGTTATTTTGAAAATTTGTTTAATACCATTCCAAATAAACAATTTAAAATATTTTAAACAACAAATTCACTAATATTTTAAAGGCAATGAGTTTAGGTCTGGGTTCCATATTATCTATTCTAAGTTAGAAAAATAAATTGTTAAATGTTGTTATTTATTAATTTCAGAAATTGTTCTTTCTGTTTCAACATATTCTAGGTATCCTCAGGGCTTGAAAGAGGAGTTTTTACCTATCAAGGTGATATACATGGAAAAGACTTTGGAAAATTTATGCTCCAAAGACAAGGTACATGCTTTCATAGATCTGTAATACGTATCGTCTTTTGGGGTCTTGCAAGAATGAATTTAAAGAATTACTCAGCTATCTAACAGAAGTAGGCATGTTTATTTTACACTACTCTTATTACAAAACATAACCAAATATGTGTATTTGAAATATACAGTTTAATCCTAATTTAACTCTGTTTAACATGTTACCATCACAGGTTTTCTAGTGTAGCAACCTAGTAAGTACAGTGTGTTCTTAAAGAGAGTGCCATTGCAAGCGCTTACATTTCTTTTTGAAAATACCAGGGAGATCATGCAATGCAAACACATATCCTGCTTAAATATGTAAATTGTAGTCAGAGTCATATAAGGAATTAAAAGGACAGAATCAACCCTCATTTTGACAGTGTCATTTGGAGAGTGCCTGTTGCTGGTGTATGTTTTCAGAATGTATAAGTATTTGGACCAAAATTTACTTCACTGTCAAAAATATTAAATGAGTGTCTGAGGTATGTATTACAGCTGTGGGCTCAAATGCTTTAGCAGCCGGTATAAGGCTAGTTATTTTTCTCATAAAATAGTTTTACCATAAAAAAACTAAAGCATTTACTTATTAAATATTAACTCATTAAATATTTCAGGCAAATACCAAGTAGGTATCTGCATTTCCTGATCCAGGAACTACTGCAAAGTGGTCAAAGCCCAGTATATGCATGGAAAAGTACTGGTCTAGGAAGTACTGGTCTAGCCAATATTTCTGTGGCAGACTGTATGTACATTTTATAAATTGCCTTGGTTCCATTAGCTTCACTGGTGCTGTACCCAGTGCTCTTTAGAGTTCTGTCAAATCTCTCTTGTACTTCTTTGCTCTGTTAAGTACTGTAGTAGCAGTTATGCTGTGGATTTGCTTGTCTTGGCCATCTCTCTAACTGCTAAGTATGTTTAGCCACTAGGGGCAGAAACACATCTCTTCAGAGTCCCAGCGTAAGAGCTGCCAATTATTGAAGCCAAATACAAGTTCAATCTTCAGAGTAAACTCTGGTGTGGGAAAGATTATTTGTCTGCCTCTACTTTCATATAATCTGTACTACTGTAATATCTAAGCAGTTTTTGCTTTCTGATTTTAGCTTTCACACTGTAAAAGCAGAGCATTGACATTTGTTCAAATATCTGTCTGTTAAGCAGCCTTTGTTATCTTGAAACAGTAAGAATGTGGCTTGTTGGTTTTTTTTTGTGGGGAGGGTGTATATTTGTACTTTCTATTTTCTTAAGCCAGGTTAGAAAATATATCCATGGTTTGCTAGCTCCATAAAATAAATGTTTGATTCTATGTGAAATTGATAACTTACGGCAGTAAATTAAGAATAAGCAGAAAGTTAAGCAGTTACAGAATTCTCCAGTGGATGTATTATACAGCAGAGGAAAACATTGTTCGTATTACTTTAGAGCTGTAATATAAGAGATCAGTTTGGAGCTGGAGCATCCAAGTTAATCCTGCATTTCTGGACTGAGGACTTCTCATCTTCAGTTTTGACATCTTGGAAGAGAGCTTGCTGCAAGTGCAGATACCATGTCTTTCACAAGATTGCTAAATAGACACTGATTTGCTTATTCTCTATTGAATAAACAACAACTAAAAGGAAACAGCAAATTTCCATTCAATGCAGGTCATATTTGTCAATAGCTCTTATATTTGGGGGTAATTTGCTTTTTTTTTTTTTTTCTGTGAATATTCTATGAATATTCTGCTGAGATGATGATTTCATATATCCTCTGTCTGAAGACATAACATATTTCTGGTTTTTAAGTAAGTTAAATTATTTTCTGCCTTTACAGTAAGCCAAAAATACACGTAAACTGTTTTGTACACAAAGCAATATAAAATTCTTCATCTTCAAGCATACTTCAAAGATAGCATTTATGGAGAACAACTTGGTTAAGTGGGAAGGACTGATGTATTTGATGAATAATTTTCTCTAACACAATGCTAGAAAAAGACTGGTCTCAGTGGGAACCACAGAATCACAGAATATTCTGTGTTGGAAGGACCCACAAGGAAAAGAATGTCCAACTCTTAAATGAATGACTCATACAGCAATCAAACCCATAATGTTGGCATTATTAGAATTGTGCTGAGTATGCTCAGTCTTGGAACTTAATGACATGAAAGCAGAAAGAACCTTTCTTTCTTAGTACTTTTTATCCTCTCCCAGAAAAATTTTGGTTGTAGCCTTAGAAAACAACCCAAAGACAAAGAGATTTGTTATAAGTCTGTTTAGAGACTAGAATCCTACCTGAGCCTTCTTAAGAGGCCCAGGTTGTGACACCAAATTATTTAACCTCTTTTGCCAAGTAAACAGTAATTTCTAAGGGTTTTTCGTCTGTTAGGTTATAGCAACTTTCTAAAGGCTGCAAGTCTGTAGCTAAATTCAGTTTCAGCAATTGTTGAGTGCCTATGCCTCAACACTAAACTTCTAGAAGACATTTATTCTAAAATCTTTTTCATTTCAGTCTGGCCACTTCTTTTAAAATTGTATAAAAAGGTGGTTTTTTGAGAAGAGAAACCTTCTTCAAAAAAATGTTATTTTCCTGTATTTATTATCTCTGGAGAAATACAATGATCCACCTCTATTTCTATTTTTTTTTTCCTCAAAGTAGTTTTTGACTTGTCTAGATTGACATAACATAATAACACAAAATGAAACATGCATAAATAATTTGCATCTGTGTTATATTATATCAGTGGCTGTGGAATACACATCCATTACTGAAAATTAATCAACATTTAAAAGTGTTTAATACCATGAGAAGTGTGAATTTTAAGTTTTTTAGTCTATAAATCTTCCTTCCTCTCCAGATCATTTCACACAACTTCTCCATCATTCACAAGGAAACTCTACACCTAAACAGGGTACTGAAAGATCCAGAGTACAGAGCTGTTATGTGTTAGCTAAAGCACAAACAGATATCTGGAGTAATGAGCTATTGAAACTGTATGGTAACACATGTCTACACCCAGTGAGACACCTATCCAAAGAGTCTTTGCTGTCCAGCAGGTTCAGTCAGGTGAAGAAGTTCCAGCCTATTTTGTTCCTTGGAAACTGCTGATTTGCTTTCTGTGTTGTTTTTTTTTTTTTTCCTCTTAAATCCTTTACCTTCTAACTAACCATCCTTGTCTCAGAAATTACTCTTAGGCATGTAATTCGAATTTTCTTAATCTTGGATGGGTTTTGCTGTCAGACTTTCTCTGACTTCAACAGCATTTCTCTTAGTAAAACTGAGCCATGCTGTACAGCTGCCAGACAACTGAGACCCTGAGCTAGGAGTCAAAGGAGAAATGCCTATGATAGATCCAAACAATGATAAGAAAATGTTCTTAATCACACAGTCATGGAATGGCTTCAGTCAGAAGGGCAGGTTTGCCACCATGCGATGAGGTTGCACAGTATTTTCTTTAAAAAAGTATTATTTTCTATTAGGTATAAATGACAATACTTTTCAATCACCTCTAAAATAAAAGTACACAACTTGTAAATTCACTGTGTGTAATCAAAATTTAAATTCACCTGACTGCTGTTTTAGGAAGCTTAAGCCCTGTTATGTGAACTGTTAAAAAATCCTGAAAACATTTATAATCTTTCTGAATATCCCTCTATTAAATAACACATTTCCTAGTGTCAAAATATGGCTGTTTTAATGAAAAGTAAATCAAATTATCTTTTGTATATATTTTTGTGTGTGTTTGCGTGTATATTTAGGTATTTCCACTTTCCAGTTTTTAGATGTGGTAGCAATCACTACCTTAATTTGAGCAGTACAGTTTGCTTTCCTTTTTTTATCATGATAATGTTGTGAGAAGAATGACCAAGGTCACATCAGGATATGTTTAATCACAAACAAGTCTTAAAATTATTATAATAAGTAGACCAGACCATGTTGAAGTTATACTGAGCCTCATATATGACTAAAATTCAGATTATGCAAAACTGCAGTTTCTTTTCCTAATGAAAAGCACGTGCATTGCAGAATCTGAGCCTGGTCAACTCCAGGCTGAAACAGTCCAATTAAAGATTGTAAGCTTTGGTCAAAAATGTTGAGTTTTGTTACCTTAAGTGTGGTACTTCAAAAACTAGATATAGAATATATGGTTACCTCCACTAAAGTTTTTTGTTAAGTACTAAATGTGAATCAGTCATCCAACATAGATGACTTAAAAGAAACTCTTTAAGTGTGAATTTGTGCCTGTTTTTAAATCTTGAGCTACAGAGCACTTTTTTAAAATTGGCTAAATAAACCAAAAAGTTCATATTAAGAATTTTTCATTATGAATTTTATAATTTTGCTGCTACTTGTACATTAAAATGTATTTATCATATGTGGAATAATAATATCTTTGAGATATAAGTTAAGACTTCATTGGTCACACATATTTCTATTTTGAAATTTTTATGAGTTTGAATAATAATTCCAGATTTTTATTTATTTGACTTCAATGAATTTGATCATTACATGATTTTTTAGTTACTCCAAATAACTGGAAGAACAGCTGGAGATTGTGGTGGTAAAGGATGAAGAAAGGGATAACTGAATGTGGGTATTTTTGGTTTTTTTTAGAGCCTGTCACTTCTTTGAACCAGTAAAAAACACTTAACTCAGTATTTCTAATACTTCTATTGACTGTTGGAACTACTGTAGTTTGTTTGTCTTTAATTTAGATAAGTTGGAGAATGCCCAGTACATGTACAATGCAGTACAATACATAAATTTACACCAAATTTATTTCCACAGCTTGAGTTTTGGGACAATACTGGGTACCAAATTCCAAATTTTTTTATAAAATGGTTTTATTCTAAGACAGTTTAATGTTAAGAGTAGTGTGATGAAGATCATAACATGATCCCAATTACCGCAATAATAGGTCTATTATTCTGAAAAGAGTTTCCTTCACCAGTTCTGCAGAGAAATGTGTAGAGAAGTCTAAAACATGACAGAAAATTAGGACAGTGAAAAAGATTGTAGTGCAATGTTTTGCCATATTTTAAGTGATCACGTGGCAGTACAGGAATTCCTAGGAAGGCTGACTTCATTTTAAAGAAAACTTAGTTACACCCTAAGATTTAATACATTTTTTTAAATTAAATATGCAAAGAGTATTGTTATACTGACAGTTGAAACCTCTATGGTTTAAAGATATCTCACAGAAAAAAAAAAACCATCTCATTTGTCTTTTGCATTGAGTTTGAACTGCAAGAAATCATAGAATGGTTTGGGTTGGAATAGATCTTAAAGATCATCTAGTTCTAAACCACCTGTCGTGGTTTGCCACTCATTAGATCAAGTTGACAGTGCCCCATCCAAGCTGACCTTGAACACTTCCTGGGTTTGTAGGAGAATTATTACTTTTTTTCTCTCTTTTTTTTTGCTTTCTCAGTTTTTGAACTTGCTTAGATGTTTCAATAGGATGGTGAAATTAGCATAGTGGCCATGTCTCTGCTGTGTAGCTGGTTTGCATTAGAGTCCTAAAAAGACTGATTGATGCTGCTGCTATCAATGAGGGAGTTATGGTGTTTTAAACACTCTGTATTGGTGGTTTAGAACATTTCTGTGAGGTAAACAGCAGAGTCTCCTGTTCTTCTCCACTCTCAGCTGCAGCAATACCTCAGAATATCCAGCTCAGGTACCTGTCCAAGCCCCATCCTCTCTGTATATTTCCTCTGTCCTGGTCTTTCTTTCTTGAATGGGATCTATATTGCTTTCTGAGGAGCTGTGAGTTCAAACTGGCAACATGGAGTTGGACCTTAAAAAACACTCTTTTCTATAAAAATTCTGTATTTTTCATCATAAAATTGTCTTTCATCCTTCACAATTTGAATTACCAAGGTGGTCAACTATTTAAGCAATGTAGTGATGTGCCTCTTTATACTGATGAAAAAATGTGTTCTGCAAAATGCTTTACAGTCCAGGTTGTCTGTCTGTCCACAACAGGAGTCCAGCGAGGCCGTGCCACAGGTCGCTGTGTTTGCATTTTCTGCACTGTTCTATCCCAGTGCAAACACAGCTGCCAGAGGGATATGGACACAGGTGCAGACCTGCGAGGGCAACTGAGCTGAGTGGAACCACTGTGGTTTATTGCAGTCATCTCAGTTTTTCCTTTCTTGTTCTTGTTTGTTGTGGTCTTGCATTGCTTCTTGGTTTCTAAGCTGAATATTAAGACTGCCAGAACACAGTACTTTTGCAGAAATAATTTTTTTTCAGAAGTTGTATGGCTGAACTTTATTAAATTGAGTAATGATTGGTGTATTTCATAATTATTTTACTCATTGAATACTATTTTCAAGTAATTTTGATAGTTACTGATATATCATGAAGTGGTATTAACAATATTTATACTGTAATTCTGCATGCTATTTATTTCATGTTTTTAAATAGAATTATTTTATCAAGACAGAGTCTTCTTTAACTCAGAACATCATTAGTCAGATAACATGGGAATTTTATTTCTCCCCATGTATGATGTAGGAATTTTACTTCTGCCCCTTTTGTTTCATTTCAGGTCCTTTAAGTGCAGACACAGACCTTTCAAATCACTATTATGGTACAAACAGCAGTTCAGTTGCAGCTGCCATCCTGGTACCATTCTTTGCTCTAATATTATCAGGGTTTGCATTTTACCTCTACAAACACAGGTACTGTAAATGTTATTTATTCAATAATTTAATAAGCCTTTTGGTTTGATCTTGATAGGTAACTACAGAACACAGTGCTAAAAGCCTTTAAGAATATCTTTGATCTAGAAAGACAAATATTTCTAGGTATTCCCATGAAGGAGTTCAGTGCAGGGCAGTTCTTAATGGTGTAAATTGTGAAAAATGAGGTGCTCTATTAAGGACCAAAGACATGTCAACCTTCTTGGTTCATTAGGCTGAATCAGATTGAAATCTGAGGTCACAGGTTCTATTTTTTGTTGTTGTTTTACTGCTTTATTAAATTGAATGTATGCTTCTTCTTTCAAAAAGCATATTAATATTAATTATGCAAGCTGAAAAATCCATAAATCCCATGAGGGAACAGCCCATAATGTAACTACTTACAGTATGTGCTGAGTCAGCTAGTGATTGCTGTAAGAACTGGCACCACTTCAGGTCATATGAAACTTTTATATGTCACTAGATAGTAGAATAAATCCAACAATGTTGTCTGAAATCTGGTTTGAAGGCTGATACCTACACTTCCAAAAATTTGTTCATTCTGAGAACTATTTGCGAAATAGTATTTAACAGGAACATGCTTTTTAAGCTTTTTTTCTATAGTCACGATACCAAGAGTATTTAGTGATTGCAAGAAATCACATAGACAATCTGAGGTCCACCAGTGGATTGTCTGCCTACCTCGGCATTAGATGACTTGTGAAAAACAAATTGCCGTGGGGCTTGAACTTGGGAATTCCAGTTAAAATGATTCATGTCCTGAAATGTAGGGTAGCCTTTTGCTGACAAAAATTGTTCAGGAAGAGCTGTCAATTATGTCTTCAAACTTGGTATTGTAAGATGCCATTCTGATGCCTACTGATGTACATTTTCAGACAGCTCCTGTTCTGCAGTGGTGGGCGGGAGCTTTAAGAGCATCATGAATGCACAGGAATTCGGCTCTGGAGAAGAGATGGAATAAAAAGGAAATATTGCTTAGAAAGATGAAGCAAACTCATAAAAAATTATATTGCGATATAGGGGTACATTTTCTAGTTTATCCTATGAAATTTTTAATGCTCTACATGACCACTAGAAATATGTATGTATTTAAGAGAGACAAAACCCATTCTTTAGACAAGCAGCTATAATCCCTCTGTTAATAGTATGGCTGACGCAGCATTGCAGTTCTGCCTAATTTAAATGTGTTATATCTGAGATAGGAGATGTTTCTCATAACCAAATATTTCAAAGAATATTTTTCCTTTTATTTTCAATGAATAATTTCCACTAAACTGCAGGTTTTAGAGGGGATATCTGTTTCATATTGCCATCAAATATTAACAAGTTGATTAGTGAGGTAAAGTAATTTTAGGTCAAACTTTATTCTTTTCAAAAGAAAGGATGTTCCAATGGAAAGAGAACAGAATCTATAAGTTTTAAAGGGACTTTCTTGAAATTATATTATTGATCAGAACAACAACATGAAATCTTCAAAATTATGCAATGGTAGGTAGTTATACCCCTAGAGCCTCTCTGTAACAGAGAATTTGAAGGACTTAGGGTACAACTTTATGGGTGTTTCTGCTGTGCCTATCTCACACTAACATTATCTAATTAGAACCAGGGATGCTAAATCTTTTTTACACAGTTGTACCTTTTATATGGCTGACAGGGATTACTTCAGTAATGAAGATAATATCCCAGTCTTTCTGAAAAAAAAAATATATATTTAATTACTTGTACTTAGGAAAGCTCCTAGTTAACTTCTAAGATTGTTTATTATTTATAAAATTAAAAAGGGCAGAAAAATCATATTTATTAGTAACAGAATTATTTGCATATTTTCAATTTCTATTAGTGATACCTTTCAGTGATAGCTTTCCCTGTCTGCCATCCAAACCAGAGCAATTTTATAAGAAGAATTTGACTTTCAAGAACTCTTTTCTGAAATTGTGTGAGATTCTAAATTGTTTTACATTAAGCACCAAGCACTTACATTTTGCACCCTTCTAACTCATTTCTTACCTTACTACAATTATATCTATAAAACAATATACTGAACTTCCTTATTGCATTTCTTTAGACACTTCTATATACTGAGATATAAGTTTAAAATAATAAAATATAATATAATAGGATATCACTTTGCCATATATATAGAAAATCTGCACAATTCTGGGGATTTTTCATTTAATTATTTGCTGAATATGTTCTAACAGAGCTTTGCATAAAAAAGTGAACATTCTTGAAATTTTGATACCTCTTTCATGATGAGAAAACCCTCTCAAAAAAAAAAAAAAAAACTGGTTATTTTCAGTATCATTTGATGCTGAATTGTCAACATTTGTGTGAATATAAGTTAAGGGTTTGATCAATCTGATTGCAAGTGTTTGGACAAGGTATTTAGTAACATTTATTGTTGGAAGTATTTATGGAGGTAGAAAGACATGCTGTGGGAGATCTACCCACATAACTGGAATTGCAGACACAACCTGAAGGTTACTACCACTAGCAGTGCAAGATATTCCAGATGCTTGCTGTTGTATGTAGACAGAGTGGAAAAATTAGAATGTCTATTAATGCTAATGATAATTTCCTGTCCTTTTTTCCCTCAGAACAAGACCAAAAGTACAGTACAATGGATATGCTGGACATGAAAACAGTAATGGACAAGCTTCATTTGAAAATCCCATGTATGACACAAACTTAAAACCCACAGAGGCAAAGGCTGTGAGGTTTGATACGACTCTGAACACAGTTTGTACAGTGGTATAGCCTTCAGTGCCCAATATGACTGATTCATAGCCATACCTCTGATGGACAAGCAGTAATTCCTTTGGTGCCATATACCAGTTTCCCTTCTCTTGGCTTTGCTGCTGTAATCTTTAACATCTTCTGTCAGCCTACATGCAGCTAAATTTTCTGGTAAAAACGTGTCAGTCTTCGGGGGATCAGACAAAGAATATTTTTTCATCTTGAAGTTGGATCAAAATGCCTGGCTGCATCTGCTTCAAACCAAGGCACACTTTAAGGAAGACTGCCAAGTCATGCCAATTTGTCATATTTGATGCCTCAGACTTTCATATTTGTATGTGGCTGGATGCCTTTTAATGCGTTCTTCTGGGCACTTGGATAAACCCTTTGAGTACTGTGACAAATGATAGCACCACAGATTATCCCTGGGAATATTCTGAAGAAATAAAGCTCTCTTGAAGGAGGAGACACTTGCAAATGTTCTACCATTGAAATCTTGCTAAAATTAGGAAAACTTACAGTATATTTTATTCATAGGGCAGTTTTGCCTATTCCCCAATCAGCCGTTAGTATCGCAAAATATTAATGCACAATTTTTTTGCACTAGGGTGTAATGGCTGACTGAGTAAGATACTGGTAAAAATATACAGGGTTTCTACACACTTTCCATTGTATATAGACATTCACTCACTCTTTGCCAAGCAAAACATTCCACAATAAATTCTCTTGGAATATTAAATTGACCCCCATGCTTAGCACCAATTAAAATCTTGTGCTATAGAGGATAATATTTCTTTTGTCAATTTTTTGACTAAATTTCATTATAAACATGATTACAAGCCACTGGACACTTTCAGCCAGAACAAGAGCCCATTTCTAAGAAATTTTTCATTGCCACTATTTACTTTTGAAATTAGTCATCAATCACCACTCTCAGTATCATACTATTTTACAGCAGGGGGGTTAGCAGCTATTGCTGCTTGCCATGTACAAATGTGAATAGTAATTTATTTTAGATAGCTCATAAAGCCTGTGAGCCTGTGCTCATAATACAGTCTTCCCTTTTGCATTTTTTTCCATTTTTTCCTTTAATATGACGTCATTTTCTGATGTTACGTGGAACTAAAATACGTTACAGTAGCATAAAAAAAACCAGTGCAAATTGTCCATAAAAAAATGGTCATTCAGTTTCTACTTTGAACACAGAGAAATATTCAACCGTCTTTGTTTTGTTTATTTTAAATTTTTTAAACACACTGTCAACTGCTTTTGTACTTACACAGTTTGACAGAGACATTTATACATATAAAGGTTGAGTAATCATTAACATATGCATAGAATTACAGGTTTTATTGAATGAAATCAAAGAAACAAAAATACCATTGAGCAGATTAATTGAATTGAGTTTTAAAATTAGGAAATGGTAGTAAATAATGAAACAAAAATCTGGTTTTAGGCATACACATTGAGTTCAAAAAACAGGAAAGATGTTTTTCTGTTCTTCTAATTCAGGGCTGATTTTTGATGCTGATGTTTTGTTTTAGTTTTCTGAATTTCAAAATTGTCCTATTGTCCAGTTGCTATCTAAGCCTGTTGAAAAGTTTTTCTGAACTCCATATGTGTGTAGGTCTGGCCGTTACACACAAAACAAAAAGGTAATATAAGCCCAGTAACAGGTTTTTCAGCTAATGTTGCAGAACATAACAAAAATTTCGAAGGTAACCCTTGGTCAGCTTAACAACTACATCTGTTAGATGAAAAATACCAGCAATATAATACATAATAATTGTAGGCCCTGCAGCTGTTATGTTCCTCATATGAGCAAGAAACTCTGAAGAAAATTTAATAAATAATCCTTTTCAGTTTCTTGTTCATTTTGTTAGTAGTTTTTTGCTCTTTTTTTGTTTTTTTCTGAAGTTATTGTGCAGTAAGTTTCATTTAGATGCACTATCTCAGATCCCTTTACATTTCTTGAGAAATAACAGTAATCAAGTAAAAGTTGTTGTCCTGATCCTCCCCACACAGGGGAACTTGCTTGGCAAATGAAAAGCATCTGTAGGAATAGTGGGCCAGGAAGGGAAGATGTCGGAGTAAAGTTTCTGACAGGAGTTCAAAATTGACATTACTGCATTAAAAGTCTTTCTGTAGTGGCAATGACAGAAAAAAAAAAAAAAAAAAAAGAATTTTGGAAACAAATTGACAGCTATTATTGATGTTTTCTAGTTCTGTCATTAGAGTGTATGCTTCAGTGCCCTGTCGCACTATGACCACCAAGGGATGTGTTGGAGGATAAAAAGAGAATTGATAAATAGTTTGATCTTTGGTATTAGGGAGCCCAGATTCCATGAATCCATTATTCAGTTGTTCATTTTGGGAGCTAATGTAACAATTGCTTATCCTGAGCACTCTTTGATCAGGGACACCCAAAAAGAATGCACTGACAAATTATCCTAAGTTTGCTTGGAGTGTTGATTGAACAGGAGCTTCCCACTGGGACCCAAGTAAAACAAAAGTATCATAGTTTATCTGTTCTACCCACAGCTTTCAAATTCCTCTCCTTCTCCACTATGAGTCTTCTGTTCAGGTTGGATCTCCTTCTCCTGAAGTTATTGTACAGAGGGCTGTGTATACATGCACTCAGATATGGTGCTTTTTCAGAGTGAGACTCTTAAGATGATGTGCAGTGGCTGGGTAATGGCAGCCAGGAAATCTGTTTTTCTGAAATATATGCAGAAGACTTTTCCCCCAGCGTTGACCAGATCATTATGACAGGCTAATAATACATGCTATATTTTTTTTAAAAAACAGGTTATGTGCTTCAAAGCTGTTAAAAACTGCTGCTTGTATCACACATCTTGCCTTTCTCCAGGCTAGCTGCAATAATTTTTTTTCTTGTGTAAAATATTTTGTAAACAAAAAAAGTTGTTATTAAAAAAATATAAAAAAATGTGGTAGGGTGGGGGTGGGGGGACTGGGGAGAACACCCACATAATGACCGAGTCAATCTAATTTTCATTCCCACTATTCCATTCTGCCATTTCACGACATGCTGCTGTGACATGAAGTAGGTGCAAAAGAACTTTTTGTACAGAGATATATTTTTTATGAAGAATTTGTAAAATTATTAAATATGCTGTACTTTTTTGATTAATGTAGGTAAATTGTTAAAAATAAATGTTTTTACAATAAAAAAAGAAATTGTAATTTTCCCAATAATGTAAAATTTACCATCTTTAGCTAATTTTTGGTTCTATTACACTTGTATTAATATTACAGTGGCCTGTTAAAAATAAACAGTATTCTCTTTGGGGAAAAAAAAAAAAAAGAAACATAAAAGACTGTAATATAGCCTGTGCAATGCCACCTACCTTGAAAACAAAATCAGAGTTCTAATTAAATATTTAATTTTAGATTTTCATCTATTGTGTGACCTGTTCTTATCAACTTGGTTTCTTCTATTTCCTTTTATGCTTTTAAATCTCAGATACTGAATTTTTACTACATAATGTTTCAATTGAATCTGAGTCTTGTCACTTTATGTTCCCAAGCATTTTGTAACTTGTGAAAAAATTTAGGCAGTCTAGTGAGGTGGGATTTACCTCCTGTTACGTTACAGATTCAGATTTTATAATGGGACTTAAGCTATTTGGTTGCTTTATAAAAAAATAACTGGTGTATTCTTTCACAAGCCTGCATCCTACTTACAGAATGGATGGATCACATGGGGCCAGAGGTATTTCCAACTTTAACATCTGAGAGCTAGTTCTTCAAATGTCCATACTTAGAATGAAAAAAAAATAGTTTTAAATGCTTTTATATGTAATGGTAGCCATATATATTAGTGGGTTTATAATCAATATATGAAATTCTAAACAATTTAAAAAATATTTTACTGTGTATTCATGTTAAAAATGAATTGGATTTATTTACTTGCTGGAAGCTTAACAAAGAGTCAGTCTTCAAGAATATTCTGCCCATTATTCCTCTGGGAATCAGTGGTAGTGTATGAGTGTGGCTCATTTTTTAAAAAAACCTAAGATATATACATGTCTTTGCTGCCTTTCTCATCCTCACAATCCATCCTTCTGGTAATATGATATCTTATAAACATATCTCACAACAATCTGACCATCCTGACACTAAGCTGTAAACTGTAATCACCAACACTATCAGAGCAGATATTGAGGTTCTGTCTGACAGGGAGTCATGATTTTTACCTCTTACACAAACAGGAGTCTAAATATGCTAAACAAATGAGCAATTGTTCTTTTCAGTGTTGCCAAATTGCAGCGACAGCTTTTAAAAATTATTTCCTTCTATGATCTATTGGAAAACACAGCATAGTATATATAATTTCAGATTCTACAGAAGCCATTTATAGAAAGGAGATATTTCCTGGTTCTTGAGGATAGTTATGCAAGAGCCACTCTCAACTGAACCTATAAAGAATGAACATACTCGTTTTCCAGCTGGCATCTACTATCTTTGTAGCAGCAGTGAGTTCATAAACAGTATCAAAGCAGAACAATTGGTATGATTTACTCAAAATGGAAAATGCTTTTTTTAAAGTTGCATTTAATTTCAAAATCCAATAAGTGGTGTTAAATACACTGCTGCCTGCTCCAGCATGATTACTAACTTGAAACCGCAGGACCTTGATGTCATGTGGCTCGATGCTTGAGAGAGCTGGAGTTGAAAGGTGAAAGAAGAAGGTCTTCTGCAGGAGAGTGCCTTTGAATAAGTCAAATAAATTGCTTTTAAGCATACATCTGTAATGCACAAAAAGAAAACAAGAAAGCAATCATAGAATAATAAAATCTTAGAAAGGCCTGGGTTGGAAGGGCAGTTAAAGATCATCTAGTCCCTGCCACATGCAGGGATACCTCATATGCTTTCGGGATTCAATCCAAAGACCTTTATATTTTTTTAGAGTAAAGACGTATTACTGTTCCAAAACCTTATTGATAACAGTTTCAAACACAAAATTGTTTCCGCCAAAGAGCACAGGATTATAGTCTGAACCTCACTAAAATAAATCAAAAAAATGGTTAACATATGCCTATACATATTCGGAGTGATTAGTTATCAGGACTTGATTATATATAATATGAAGAATTAGAAGATTCTCCTAAGAAGTTATACATATATTTACTTATAAAAGATTATAATTATTCTAAATTACAGCCACATGTAGTAAGTATATAGAAATGTAAATAAGCTTGGAGCCTAATCCACTGGGGAATTTTGGCACAGTTTTTCAGTGTTTAACTTCCAGGAGTGTTTGTTGCCTGGCAGAAGCTTCAGCAACAAGTTCTGTACTTACAGTCCATGAAAAAATGAGAGCTGTAAGATTTTGCATGTAAGTTCCACAGAGCTCAGCAAGATGAGTAGAGCCAGCTGAACTAAACAGTAAGAAATACTAAGGCAAGAGGAATGCTTAAGCATCTCAGCATTGGCCTGAGGAACATACATCTTTTCACTAGGATTCATGACAAAAATCACTCAAGGCTGGGCAGCTTACTCGTATCAGTTGGGTTTTTTACCTGGAAGCCCCAAAACACAATGGGGTTAGTGTTCCTTTTCCCCTTTACACCCAAGAGCGTACTGGTTAAATTAGGCATTTAGGGTCAGAGGTCAAAAACTTCTTTAGCTTGAGGAGAAACACAGAGTTGTTAATCATAACGAAGATTGCTATAAGTCTCAGTTGTTAAAAGAAAGTCCTAGTAAATTATCAATGCCTCTTTCTTCCTGCAGTGCAGTACTTTACATAGGAAAAATTTTGGAGAATTCCGTTTGGATTGCACCTTGCAGAAAAAATATGTAAGGAGGAAGAATTCTTTTAACCATGATGTAAGTAAATTAACATGAAAAATAAAATTGCGTGCCTGGTGGTCTCCACAGGAAGAAACAATAGTTGGGTTGAATATCAAAACACCCTGAAGGGTTTGGAGGATATAAATTTCAAATTTAGAATTTGAAGACCTCTTTGGTGTACCAAAAGTTTCAGTTTGCCCATGCTGTGAAAGCACATAAGGAAAATTTCCATAAAGGAAAAAGTTACGCAGAAATGCAGTGTTAAAAGAACATACTCCCACGCTCAGGAACGTTCTCTGACACTGCTATATTTTCTAGTATAAATACAGACTTAAAAATCTGAGAGGCTCTAAAACCAGAATTGCTCACCAAGAATGCTCATCAAAATGAGTTTTATTGTTATGCTTCTATAAAAGCTAATAACCATTTAATTTGGCAACTGTAACTAAAATAGAATAGATGGCATACCTTAGATGAGGAACCCTTTCCTGTCAGTGTATAATAAGCATGGGCAGAATGTGTCCAGCAGACTGGAGTTTTTGACATACCTAGCAGAAGATCATGCACTCAAGTTTATTTATATGTTAGGTGAGAAACTGCTTATTCTGAAACAGCTCTAGGTAAATCCAAACCACAAACATGGCCTGCTGAGATACACTATGATGTTGAAGAGAGATGTACTAAGTTGTGCCTCCATGGACGTGATATCTGAGTAGAGGCTATTGGGACAGTGCAGCACAGTTCTAAAGTCCTTTAGTTGCAATTTCCTTTTATATGTCTTGACTATCCATACCCATAATATCCACATAAATAGAGTAAAACAGTTCAGGAATCTAGGTTGAAGGTAAAGGCTCAATCTAGATGTGATTTAGCAGGATAGTGAAGAAGAATGTGTTCGCCATCTGGCATTCTTGATAAAACTGTCTGTTGATCTAGATCATTAAGTAGAAAAAATAGGTTTTGGAAAGGAGATGAGTAAAATTGAATCAGAAGAGGGGGGCGTGGAAGAGGAGTCTTCTATTATTCATCTCATGGTTTATGCTGGGTTGCAGGGGTTATGGACTTCAAGGTGTACTCTATGTAGATACACTTCTACAGCAGTAATCCAATCGTGAGCATACCAAGGCACAGAGAACAGACGTGGAAGAGTTAGTCATAGGCCACAGCACAGCAGTAGTATGGCAACTTGATATAGAGTTCTTCAGTTCTTTTCCAGAGGGACTTGAGATAGAACCTTGGATCCCTGCTCATACAATGTGGCTTGCAATAACAAAGAAAAGACAATTAGACTGATTAACATATTCTGTCTGATACACTTCTTTCACAGAGACATTGAAGAAATCTTGGTTTCTTGGTTTCAACCCCCCAAGAGGGGGTTTGCCTGAGAAGCTGTGCAGAGATGGGTTGCCAGGTTTGGTTGTTATGAGAGGGTAGAAGAATGTTTAG
The DNA here is from genome assembly GCA_013401135.1 of Cettia cetti. Taxonomy (NCBI): domain Eukaryota; kingdom Metazoa; phylum Chordata; class Aves; order Passeriformes; family Sylviidae; genus Cettia; species Cettia cetti. The sequence goes on along the minus strand of VZUI01056326.1, from coordinate 34,358 downwards.
AACCCTCTGGAAGTAGAAAAATAGTCAGGAAAACTGGTAAGGGGTCATCTGTGGTAAGAGGGCCTACTGTCATTCCTGATGATTTTGTTGATCGAGTCATAAAGAAGACAAGGTTGAGGAATGCACCAACAAGAATGAGAACAAAGTTGTTCAAGAGCTCTTTGGTATGGAAAGGTTAGATGAAGAAATTCCTAGAGTTCCAGAATCCCTGAGAGAGAGACTGAGGATCCCTCAAAACATCCAGGATCATCTTGACATTGTTGAAAAATGAAATTAATAAGTGGAGTTCACTTCCACTTCCCTCCCTCTCCCTTCCAGCTCCAGTTATCCTTTTTCTGGTTCATGATAATCAGCTTTTGTTTGTTTTCTGACTATTGTCCATCATACCTTTGTGATCCTCTTTTTTTTCTCTCTATTTTCTCTGTAACTCACTCTCCAGTTTTTTGTGACTTGATGAATAGAATATGTAATTTGTAAGGATTTTTTGCTTGTGACTTTTCATTTCAGGGAACAGCAAAGTCTGGTTAAGATGGGAGACATATCTGAGTGCTTTGGGAGGGGATTTCAGAGCTTGATATGGTTAGACAAGGGTGAAGAATAAACAAAAGGTGAGTCAGGTAGGTTGGCAACAATTTGCATATGAGGAAAGTAAAGGCAAAATGAACTGTTTCATCTATTTCAGGGGTTTGTTTATTGTTTTTAACTACTGCTGTAATGCAACAGGCTTAGCACCCTGCAGCTATCACTCTTGGGAAACGAACACGTGATCAAGCTTGACTTCCCCATTGTGACTCCATACTGACTACTTCCAATCACTTTCCTGTCCTTCATGTGCCTGGCTATGTTTTGCTGAAAACTCTTGTCCTATCCATTAGTTGATCCTCCCATGTATTTGTTTCATCATTCTGATTTAATGCTGTCTTATAAAAAATGCATTAATAACCTCTCCTTTGGCCTTACAGGATTTTATGCTTTGTCTTTTTTATTTCTTTCTTTGAAGTCTAAAGGATGATGAGAATATGACAGTCCTTCATTTCCTGATTGTATCAGTACTGTATCTTCTCAAGTTTGCTTAAAATTCACTGTCTTTATGGTATTTTTTTATATCAATAACCTTGTCAAATTGTGACATTCACTTATTAACTTTCATTCGAAGAAAGCATTTCTGTGTGTGCATTCATTCCCTTTTGCTTTGTCCCCCTCACATACATATACATGCATATTTAGTTTTCATTTTCTTTACAGAAAAAAATCTAAACATTTTTCCTTCTTCCTGTGAACTCACATAATGGCAAGAAAACATGTATGCTGGTAGTAAGTAAGGAAATCAATTTTTTATGCTCTAAAACATAGCCTTTATAAAGCAGATAAAGTTTTTCTGTTTTCAGCAATTTTTTTTGTTTTTAATGATCTGCATTTAATTAAAATTTCTAGTTGCCCTACAAAAATTGTTAGTCTAAAGTTATCCTTGGAGGAGGTCCTTCAAGTAATGTATAGTAAATAGTTTATTGTCCTATTTGCACCTCCTGCAACCTCTTTTCTGGGTATCTTAATTATAACTGGTTTTAAAGTTTATTCCTAAAGCCAGGAACGGACTGAGAGATTGAACAAAAAACAAATCTAATTTCCCCATAGTCTTGTTTACTTTTCTTTTAGTTGTGTTTTTAAATCAATGAATCATTTCTTTTCAGGAATTTTTTACAATACTGCAATACTGCTGTTGTTAATATTCCAAACCTTGTCAAAAGGCTTCTGTGAGACTCAAGAAATCAGTATAATTTGCTAAAGATTCAAACCTTTCCTAAGAAAGGTATCTTTGGGCTTTTACTTACCTAATTTCTTTTAAAAGTTTGTTTTCAGGTGAACATCTGTCTATAGCCATACAGGACATATGTGTATTAATCCACAGAATGACAGACTCATGTAGGTTCAAGGAGTCTCTAGAGGCCAAACTCCACCTTTAAGCAAGGCCAGACCTCATACCGGATCAAAATTTTCCATACTCCAACTTATGATGGCTGTTTCTTGTGCTTCCACTGTGAGGAGAGAATGGCTTGATAGATCGTGGAAAGATGTCCCTTTATATTTTAATTCCTAAATTCTCCTAAATTCTCCTGGCCTCTCCTCAAGCAAAACCAAAGGCTTCACCTGTGCTAAAAAACAAAACAGCACCAAAGAGCACTCCCTGGTCCCAAGGATAAGTGGTTTTAGCAAGGATTGTACCTTTATAGCTGGAAATCAGAAAACCAAATTAAAATCTAAGTCAAAGAGTGGAAAAGAGAGATATCTGGAGGATAAGAATTTATTTTAAAAAATAATAAGCAAATTTATTGCGGGAAAAAATCTACTTGTGAACTAAGGAACAGTCAGAAAAAATAAGTCTTTAAATAACTATTCCTTGTTAAAAAAGCATTCTGATCTTTAGTTCTGAGATCACCTATGTTTTTTTCCCCTCCAAGTGCATTAAATAGTAGTATGTTGAAGCCATTGCTTAATTTCTCACAAACCTGGTACAAGCACTATTTTTATACTCATAAGCAAAAATTATTTTTAAGGTCATGTAAAACTGAATCATTAATCAACAAAAATCCAGAAATATCTAGTATTTAGTGCACCTTCTGCATTTTCTTTCAGATTTTCTCTAGCTATCTATACCAACAAACTGGTATTGCACAGAACAGCATTTTCATGAGATACTGCAACTGATGAAACTATGATATGTACTGTACAAATTTTGTATCATATACTAATCACCACAGACAGTATAGAAAACCCTTTCAATTGTAGAAATCCTTAGAGCACAGCTTTCTTTATGCTCTCTTTACTTTTAATTATTTTTACTCACACTCCATAAGTTTCAATTTCTCGTTCTTTTAGTTCTTCATGTGCTCTTTGCTTTGTTATATAGACTATATAAAGTTACTAAACTTTAGTAGCAGAGCTATTTCACCTTCAGATTTATTCTGTCTTTTTTTTTCAGTAATAAGAAATAAATCTTCATTTTGAGGAAGTTTTAAAAGGAAGAGTTTGCTGTGAAATTCTTAATATATGCTTACATCTTCCTGATTTTTAATTATATTGAAGTAGCTGAGCCATATATGTAGAGGTCTTACATTTGTTTTGAATACTAAGTTTTTGTATGAATTCTATTTTTTTGTCCTCACTTTGTGTTCAAGCTTTTCCATGAAACAGATTCTTTTCTTTTAGCAATGGATTTGCACTTGGCTAACACCTTAAATCCGGGTGTTTTTTGACAAGATACAAAAATGCTTCCACTATTATTACACTGTCAGCTTCCCAACAATTTCAAGCAATTAATTCTGAGAGCTTTTTGACTGTATTTATCTAACTTAATCCTTTCTATATTTCTTTGCAATAGAAAATCTTTTTTGTTGCATTTTGAGGCATGCCTTGTAATGTAGAAATATCAGGGAACTTGATTTACTGTGCATACGTTTTTATTTTTTTCTATTTATAAGATTTATATGCCCATATTTAGAGAATGAACCACAGACTGTATTTCATTTTCAGAAACATACTCATCTTTCTAAGAAAGTAATATTTTTGAACTTGAAACAGACATTTTGAAGTTCTGTGTTAAAAATATGTTAGAAATTTGTTGTCAAGAGAGATAATACTGTTTAGACAAAACTCATCTAGAACAGTTTAGTTTTTAAAATTAATATACTTAACTAATATTGCTTTCCTATAACTATTAGTTCCAGCTGCTATTTGTGCCCACAAAGTCTAGCTATATTTTAAGACCAGGAGGACAGAATTTGTCTTTTAAACAAGGCACTTTTTGTTCTAGAGACAATGTAAAAGAATTTTGATTTATGTCTTAAAATATACTATGTAGGCAAAATAATTGTTGAGTAATTGATTTATTTCATCCCATGTTATTTTGTCAAAAATACTGGCATTGAAATATGCATCTTTGCAGATTTCAAGTTACATTAGCAGGCCTCATAAACATTAACTAACAGCTAACCCTCAATCTTCTTTCATATATAAAATGCACAGTCCTCAGTCACAAAATCATCCCTCACGAGGTCTGGAATCAGACATTTATGCCTGTTTTGTGTAAAATATGTTTTCCTAGAATAGAGGCAAAAAAAAGAACCAAACCTCAAGTTGAATTGGGATCAGTTATTTGCACTATAGTTTCTTTTTGTTTAAAATTATATTGATGTCCAATATGTGTGAGTTTTCTCTTCATCCAACTTTATTTTACATATAGCTGATACTTGAACAAACATCAAGTTTTTAAATGAAAGAATTGATATGGAATATTTATAGTCTTATTTAAATTGAAAGATCCATGAACTTTTGAACATAGCTGCTTTTTCACATTATGCTGAATTTCTTATTTCTACAGTTCTTACATGCCAAGTAGAAATAAATCTTATTTAAAATTTGTGTTTCACTTCACCATAGAGAGTTGTTTTGGGAAGCTTGTTCTAGCCTGACACTTAGAAGAATAATTTATCCTCATTATGACAGTGATGGGCAGAAACTCATGTGAATCAACATCAATAATTACTTTGTGTGTAATTATCTCTGAGACTTGAACTGATTTTATGTGCAATTTCAGAATTTTTCAAACAAAATTTTAATTTCCGCCAAAATGTAGGAATACTGTACCCACCTGCAACAGAGAAAAATTGTCCTATCCTCAAAAAGGCTTGCTTAGACTTATGTTTGGGGGTGTGTGTTAGATGTTACTGCTCAAATTGTTTTGAAGGCAAGAGTTTTGTATTCCTGTGAGGGAGGTGTGAGATTTGAAAAGTTTTTGAAGCAATTGTGTTTGGGAAAGTGGTAATGGTGCATGGCTTTGAGAACATTTAAAAGTGCTGGCACATTGTTTTCATTACTGAGTGTGAAATTTAGGACCTAATGGAAATATCAAAGTTTCTGTTGCTGCATCTGTCAATATGTCAGCTTTGGGAGCAGTCATGCCTTACTTTCCATGCAATGCAGAAGTACAATTTGAACTTGTGGTTACAGGTGGGCGAATGCTACCTCTAAATCCCATCATTCTGACTCACACATAATATTCAAGCTCACATCTTTGAAATACAGGCAGTCCAAGCTCTTGGGCTTAAATTCTGTGTAACCTAACACCTTTAGTTGTGAGGTCTGGGTAATAAAAACATAGCTTTTCTGCCTTTGAATCCTGCATGAGTGAACATTTTTCTTTTGTATATTTCTGTATCAAACAAACCAAACCCAATCCAAGTAAAATAATTTTTATTTGATCTAAACACTTGAAGCAAATCCTCTTTTATCACTAAGAATTATTTACAATCAATTATTTACAATTTAAATTACAATCTGTTCTTTATAAAGTATAGAAATTTAAGTCATGTGTAACTACTAACTTTTTTTTTCTTGTGATTTTCTTTTCCTTAAAAACTGCAATACAAATTCAACTGAGAATGTGGAACTATGTAAGTGACCTAACATCACAAATATTCGCAATTAATTGTTTCAAAGTGCGTTTCCAAAAAGAATACAAAAGTATTGAAAGGATTATGCTGGATACAGCTTTAAAAAAATATTGAACAATATTAATTAAAAATAATAACAGAAATTAATTTCTTATGTAAAAAATATGTGTGATTTTCATTTTTCTACCATGAGTTTTGTCAAATGGGTCAGAGAACCACTGACTAGGCTGTTTTAAATATTGTTTGTCTGCAATTCAATTAACCTAAGTTTAGGACAGGCATTCTCTCCTTCAAGGAAGGTAAGACATTTGAAGATGAGGCACTGCAGTTGAGGAATTCTGGAGCTCCTCCCATTCTCTGCCATCCCCAGAGGGGTCTGTTCTGATGACATGCTGACTGCAAAATGCCTTTGACCATTAGGGGATGTTCCACTGCTACATCCAGTGCTGCAGTGTGAGGGAAGTAATTCTTCATCTCTACTCAGCACCCCTGTGATACTCAGGAGTTATGAGAGCAGTTCCCTGTTCCACACTACAAGAGAGACATGGAATCACTAGAGCCCACTTAAAGGCCATGAATACTGTAATGGGACAGGAGCATCTCTCATACATAGAAATCCCGAGAGACATGGGTATGTTTAGGTGGAGAAAGAAGGTTCGAGGGAATCTTATTGATGTGCATAAATACCTGATGATAAGCAATAATCAAGACAAAGAGTGTTCTCAGTGCTTCAGTGATTCAGGAAAACAGTGAATAGGTACAAATTGTGTTTAAACACTGGAACAGGTTGCTCAATGATTCTGTGGAGTCTCCATCCTTGGCGATATTAAAAAAAACTAATTGGACTCCATTCTGGGAGCCTATCATAGGTGTCTCTCCTCTGAGCAGTGGTTTGGTCTGGTTTTATGTTGAGAGATGCTTTCCATCCTCAGTCATTCTGTGGGTCTGTAATTTTGTTTTATGTCAAAAGTCACTTCAGGAAGCAGGGCTGGAAGGCACTCTGAAGAGCAACATCTTCCCTTCAATGTATCTGTAAACTTATGTTGCTTCAATAGATTCCTACACTTAATCGGCATGTAACCCAGCACCCACAAAAGTAGAACCTAGAGTTTTATGGGATATATGTAGTTCTGAAATCAATCTGGTCATGGTGTATTTCCTCATAGTCAGTTCAATTTTCATACTTACTAATTCTGTGAAAGACAGAGGATCATCAGTCTGGTTATGCTAATTTTTGTTGCATACTACTCATGCTATGCTGTAGTTGGAAAAAAGCACGCTCATATCTATATATATATGTGTGTTCATTTATTTACAGCTGAAGAGGTTGGAGTTCAGAGTGGCTATACAAAGACCTGTAAGTCAGGTATACGGGGTTAAAGGTATGAAACCTTTGTCTTCCTTTTTTTGGAATTCATTGCATACTGCTTCCTTCTGAAATAGTTTTCTCTGAGTTCACAGTCTTTTTTAAATCATGTGCTAGTCTTTGCTATCTTGATTCAGTAGCTCAGTCACCTATTGATTCTGCTATTGGTATGGATGAGGCAATAAAACTACCTGTTTAATCTGATGAAAACTTCTGAATTCTACCCCTTCATTTCCCCCAACAAAAACCCATCTGAGACATTTTACAGTCTTTAATTAAAATGGTTGATACCATACTCCCTGGGCAATAACTGAAGTAAACAAAATTAAAGACATGCTTTTTTCTGATTTTTGTTTGGTGTTTCACAGGGACTGCTGGTGTTATAGACTGGACATCAGGTAGCTTTGTGTGTAATGAGATAGAAAAAGACCGCTGTATAAATATAGAAATTCTATGTTTGCTATAAGTTCCAGACATCTGGTGTTTAATATTGAGATCTTGGAGGTTTTCCTCAGCTTGACAGTTGAAAGAATAGCTCTTTCTTCCTCCCCATTTCCTTCAATAATTTTATGAACAGTTGGACAGAAAAGAAAGCAAAGCTGTCTTTAAGCTTTTCATTTTACTTCTACTCAGTATGAAGAAGAGCATTCTGCAAATGATGAAGCCATATCAGAAGATACTTCCCCTCTAAGGTACTGACTTTTCACTCAAATCATAACCTCTGGTAGGGCATAAAAAGCTATAGGTTACCAACACTGTCATTTACAGATGCTGTCACAGTAACCATTCTTGCTTTAAGCACCGAATAATTTACAGTCCTCAGTGGTTGAACTCAAAATGAAAGACAAGACATGCTGTCTGCTCCTAAGTAAAACTTTCCTTTTCTGTCTTATTAGGTAGTTTTCAGATGCCTGTTCACTTTGAGAACATATCTCAATAGTGCTTTTTTACATCTTTCCTTCTTCTTCTTCTTCTGTTATTTGATCTCATGATAGTGTATCCATGTCATAATTTGGCTGTACAGAGTAGCTCTTTCTTTGCTTTTCCTTAGTTTTGTTTGCTTCTTTTCATCATCTGTGTAGGTGCTACTCCACCATCTTTCTTTCTTTTCACAGCAGTAATGCTTCCCTCCACTCTTTCAGCCATGATAACTAACTCCTTTTTAACTACTATTTTGAACTGAGCTACTTTACTGTGAATGACCTTGTTGTGGTCTTGTCTTAGTTTTTGTGGGTTTTTGTTTTTTTTATTATTATTATTTTTTTAATGTTATTGCCAAATATCTAAAAGGAAATAAACTATTTCCTTTTGAAAAAAAAAAAAAAAACAAACAAAGAATCTGCTTAGGTCAGCAGGTCCCTGTCAATCAGTGTTGACTAAACAGTCACTGATCTCTTTTACATCTTACTCTTTCCTGATAGTCACCCAAAAAGTGAAGAGCAGTCAGGACCTCTGTTCACATGCTGAACTCAATTTCATTTCTGTTATCTTTGAATTTTTGTTATCTTGGAATATTATTTAGTGAAGTTTCTCTATGTAATTTAGATATGAATCTTCCTTAGGCAATTTACCTTAATCCTGTTGAAATTAATGGGAAAACTATCACAAATAGCTGATTTTCAAAGTGGTGTTATGTACAAATGCCTGCTTATAAATGTCAAAAATGAAAATGTGTACAGGTGCACAGATATGCACAGTCTGTCTAAACTTTCACAGCTGAATATTAATGTCTACATATATAAAAATGTGGTTCCTGTGCAATAAAATAGATATATTATTTTTAAACCTAGTAAGAGTTCAAATGGTTTTCTTTACTATCTGCATATGAAAAATTGTATTTGTTTTTTTATTTACTGTTTCTTAATTTTATACTATGAATATTAATATGACACATTTCAATAACAAAGATAACATTGTTTCATCATACTCTAAGACATGGTGAAAAGGGAACAAACCACATCAACCCCTTCTGGTTAAAGCTGGAACTAGGACACCGACCAAGGTACAAAGACAATTTCTCTCTGGGGAAGACAGAACTTTTTATAATATAGATTTCCTTAAAGCCATGTTTCTGTAAAAATCTGATGCAGTCACAGAAACATAAGAATTAACACCTTCCACAAGAAGTTGAATGTAGTACTTAAAAAATTGGTTCAAAAAGTGGAATCCTTAGCTTTATCTGCTTCCTCCACAGGCTCAACAATGTTGAATACTTTCATGCACCCAAATCACGCACCCTTGGCAAATGACAGAGTCTTCCTGTTACAGGCCCTCTCTCTCCCATGACAATATTAGCAACAGATGCAGAAGAGAAAGAAAATATTTAAGGACAGGGAATGATCAATGAAATAGAATAAATGGAAGTCCTGAATATTCATTCCATGTATTCAACAACTTTCACAAATGCATTCAGTTTAAAGCAGTGCATATTGGCACACTAAAGGAAAAAGGTTGACACATATTCCTTCATGAATTTTTTCTCACTCTTTTGTTAGTTTTTACTTCTGCCAACAAAAGGGCAAAAAAAGCTAGTTGAATATCATAGAATCATAGAATTGTAGAATCATTAAGGCTAGAAAATACCTTCAAGATCATCAAGTCTAACCTTTGAGAGAAAACACTCGTGTCAACTAAACTAGAGCACCAAGTGCCATGTCCAGTCATTTCTTGAACACGTCCAGGGATGGTGACTCCTTTTCTCCAGATGAAACAACCCCATGCTCCTCATCAGACTTGTGCTCCAACTTCTTCCCCAGCTCTGTTGCTCTTCCCTGGATTCGCTTCAGTTCCTCAATGTGTTTCTTGCAGTGAGGGGCCAGAACTGGACACACTGAGGCGTGGCCTCACAAGTGCTGAGTACAGGGGGACAATTACTGTCATCTTGCTCATCTTTTCCCCTTTTTAGGGCCCATTTTTTCCTGTAGATCTGTATCAACACAATTTGGTTCCACAAAACAATACTTTTAATGCATCAGAACAAGCTGATCATGATTTAAAAATATGATGAAAATGTTTACAGCTGCAGTAACCCAAGGAAAAAGTTGAGTAATGAGTAGCAGATAAAATCTTTGACAGTTTCAGAGTTAATGCTCTTGTTTACACAATAAAGATATCAAAAGTTAATAATTTTTCACTGTCTACACTAGACATTAAAATTCTCTGATGATTCTTCTTAGTCTTAAAGTTTGAAACAAGAGCAGAAAATTACATTAATCCGTTTTCAGGAGAATTAATGCAACAAAAGCTAGAGGTATGTCTTGGGAGTGTAAAAACAATAGCAAAAATTGTGTCCTAGATTTCTAAGACTTTAAATAAATTGAATGCTCATTAGGCAGTGAGTTGCACCTTGTCCCAATTCAAGGCCATAAAAAATTAAATAAACTGAGACGTTAACCAAAAATATATATCTTTTCAGTAACCCATATTTTGTTCAATGTTGCACTTCTGTTGTGTTCACTGTGTTGAAGATGTAAAAACCTCTGTGCCAATTAAAAGGAATTAATTTTCTGACTAGTTAGGAATCATTCAAGCAAGATGAGTCATCTTCCATTTCTGTCTTCTTCCTAATTTTGATAGGTCTTCTATAGTTTGAATATGCAAAATTTTAGGTAAAGCTCTTATGAAGTGTTAATGAGAAAAACTAAGCGAACAGAGACATGGTCACTAATTATCTCTTAGTTTGATTTGTAATTTATTTTACTTGTATACAACTGTTAGCTCTAAAAAATTAACGTGTGTATGGAGGGAATACTATCTTCCATTTTCCAAGGCTATTTTTCTGTGGGCTATGGCCTCCTCCACCCCAAACCCAGCCAGAGCTGATTGTCAGGACAGCTGCCGGGTCTAGCTTTCCTTGTGGATACTTTTCTTTCCTTAGACCAGTGATAACTGGATAGTAGTGCTACCCTTCTCTCAAGTTCATGAGTTAGGTGACTTATCTCACAGTCCAGTTCCAGACAGGAGGATTATGTAGAAGGGGAGTAGGCTTTCATAGTTGCAACTTCTGTATACAATTTTGCCATAGTGGCCAAGGTCCTTTTTTCAACAATGTTTAAGCTATTACCCATAACATTTTAGTTTCTTACAAGGTATTAATTCAAATGTATGCCCAAAACTTACTTTTCTTGCGTTATAAGAATAAAGGTATTCATGGGTCTAAATGTGGGGTCACAGTGGTGATGATCTTCACATATTCGTGAGCAGGATCTCCCTGTCTTGGAAATGTGAGTTTATAATTCAGTGTCTGGGCTACAGTCACTTCCAAAGATTGATTTCTTTCTGATACTATCTAAAACAACCAGAAAATGGGAAAGTGAAAATACGAGCTGATTTGTTAACTTTTTACCCTGAACATAAATCCCTGAAGAATGCAAAGAACATCCACAAAGATCTATTAGAAGGCATGAGAACTTTTTTTGTTGTAATATATCTCATCAGGAATGAAGGCAATAAACACACTTAACTGCCAAGCTAAGGAAGTCTAATCATTAGCTGAACTGCTTAGCAAATGGTCCATTTTAAGTGGTTCAATTCACAAGTCACTTAGGGACGACAACACAGTAGCAAATGCAGGAGGGATTGGGTAGTCTCATCAGGAGAAAAATGATCAGTGATACTTAATGGAGGCAAACTGATACAATAATGAATCCTTGGCAAATGGACCTTAAATGCAACAACACCTGCATGTTAAAATATGAGAAACCTCATGAATAGTACCCTCACTGTTTGCATATCAAGATTCAATGTTTATTTGATTTTACATTCTAGTTCTGACTTTCTACAGCAACAGAAAATTCACTTTAAAAAATGTCATTGAAGCAGGAGCTTCTAAATTTCTTGAACACTTTGAAAGTTACGTGTTTGTAATATTGGTGATATTTCCAAAGGGGGTGTGAAAGTATCATCTAGTTAAGTTATGGATTGTTTGTTCTGTAACAGCATTAATTTTCTTTGTATTAGCTTATATGTGTTGTTTTGGATTTGTGAGAAAAACAGTATTGGTGATGAGGGGACGTTTTATTTATTTCTGAACAGTGCTTACACTGTGTGTTGGGTTTGCTTGGCCAGGTTTAGTAGTATCAGGGCTATAGAGGTGTCTTTTGTGAGAAGCTGCTACAAGTTTCCCCATGTCCAACAGAGCCAATGCCAGCTGACGTTCAGATGGACCCACTGCTGGCCAAGCCCAGCCCATCAGTGATGATGGTAGAGCCTTTGAGATATCATTAAAAGCAGGGAAAACACCTGTGCAACAGCAACTCCAGTGAGAGAGAGGAGTGAGAACATGTGACAGCAGCAGTTCTGAAGACACCAAGGTCAGTGCAGAAATAGGGGAAGGAGGTAATTCAGGAGCCAGAGCAGAGATTTCTCTGCAGCTCATGGTGAAGACCATGGTGAGGCAGCTGTGCTCCTTCGTGCTTTTAGAATGACACTCCTCAGTTGAGTGCTGCCACCAAGACTCTTCAAAATCATGCACTGGCCTCTTTCACTCTCTCCCACAACCTGTGGTGAGGCAGGATGGAGTTGAGAATTCGAGGCACAAAAGGCAAAGATCACAGGTGGAGATAAAAATAGTTCATGGAAACAGCAATGAGATAAGAAAATGAAATAACAGTAATAAGTAACAGCAATGACATTAATAACAAAATTGTACAAAAGAGAGAGTGATTCACATGCAAATATGCTTACCCCAGACCCCATGACAATGAATAACATTGACTTCTTCCTCTCCCCCCAATACTTTTCTTGACTGGAAGGAAATCCCCCCCTGAGAATGGCATAAGGCAGTATTGAATAACACTGAAGTCCTGGCCATGCCCTTTCTCAGCTACTGCAAAAATTAACCCTGTCCTGGGCACCTCTGCGGCCATGAAGGTCCACAGTGGGGTAGATATTCATCCGCAGACAGTGGGAGACCCCATACTGGAGCAAGAGAAAAGTGGGAGGAATACTCCCCCAGAGGGGCAAGGAATGGCAGAGATGATGTGTGATAAACTGATTACAGCCCCCATTCCCTGACCCCCGAACCATGGTGGGGAACACTTAGAGAAAACTGGGAGTAATTTTAAGCCCAGGAAGAAGGGAGGGGTAAGGGGAAGGTGTTTTGATGATTTTGTTTTGTTTCTCATTCTTCTACTGTGATTTGATTGATAATAAACTACTTCTCCAAGTCAAGTCTGTTTTGCCCATGACAGTAGGTGGTGAGTGATCTCTCCCTGTCCATATCTTGACAGAGATATGGACATGAGCCCTGTCCAAGAAAGTAAGCTGGGGATCCACAAGTTGGCTGGGGTCACAGCTGACCAAAATCAATCAAACAGATATAAGACTTTAAGAAGGACATGGATCTGTTGGAGTGAGTCCAGAGGGGTCCACAAAAATGATCAGAGGTTTGGAGTAAAAATAATGCAATTGTTATTTTTACTGAGACATGATCAAATTTGACATGTTTATTTTCTCACAAACATGCATGCACATTTTCAATATGGTTTCAGTCCTAAATTCTTGTATAACTTACATAGAACCATCTACTTCTCAAACAGTTCAGAATGAAGATGGGCATAAAAAATGGAGGGAAAGGGGAGGAACAGAGAAGGGGGAGAGAGAGAGACAGAGACAATAGAAGAAAGCCCAAACCCACATGTACAAACACATGAATGGTGGATTTAGTATTTTTTCTCTCTGTGTGCAAAAGTACTGTTGCTGGAATATTTTATAACAAAACAAAGTTCTCTGTTCCAAAACATATTCTTTCTGCTAAATCTTTTGAAGCCTGAAGAAAAATACTGATGTAAATGAAAGCAGAGGGTATTCCATCCCATTTAAAACTGTTTACAGTAGAAAATATTATTAACTTTCTTTACTTTTTATATACAGTGAAAAGTTAATTAAATTATTATATTTGAAGGGGTTCTCTCTATTTTAATTCTAGTGGGGAACTTATCACTAGCATTAAGTGATCAGAAAAAAAAAACCCCATCCTATTAAGGTATGATTTTAGTGCACAAATTAGTCACACGCAAAATGAACAGTTTAGGAAATGTCTAATTAGCTGAACACCTAAAATATGAACCAGTTAACAGTCCAGAACATGTTTAATTGTCTATTTCAGATTAAAGACAATTACAATGCCAATTAGTTATGGATAATTGGGCACTGGTTGCTACCATATGTAACACTTTGAATTAGATGTCACAGATACAAATATTTTAGTTCATCAGAACATCCTATTTTATATATTTATTTTTCAATGCATTGTAAATAACTGTTTCCTGAATGTTACTCTACACTTGTCTTATTTAAATTACAAATTTTTCTACCAAGAAAACAAGCAGGTGTTCTTCACTGGTTGATTGAAATTGTTTGGAAATTTCAATCTTCAGTGATTTTGTGACACTTTCAAAGTGGGAAATGGTAGAAAATGTCACTGAAGTGATTATAGATATTGTTATTGCTGGAGGGAAATCAAAATGTGACATAAAGAGAATTCAAAAGTGAAGATAGTTGCCAGTAAAAGAAAGGGGAAAGTGTATTTAAAAACATATGAAACATATAGATTGAAGCTGTAAGTACATAATTATTTGGGATATCTGGGGTGTTTGTACTTAACTCTGAACACAAGATATTTAAAAGCATTTTCTACATTTTTTTACTTGCTGAATTGAGATTTCTCATCATCTCTATTTATCTTTAAAACTATCTTGTCATGTTGCCAAAAAAACAGCTTTGTGTTGTTGAATTAGGTTGTTGAAAGACAACCTGGTTTTATTCAAAGTTACTTTCACAGAATCACAGAATATTCTGAGTTGGAAAGGACCTAAAACGAACATGGAGTCTGACTCTTTGTCCTTCACTGGACAGCCCCAAGAGTCACACTGTGTGCCTGAGAACATTGTCCAAACACTTCTACTTTGTCAGGCTTCGTGCTGCAACCTTTTCCTGAAGGACCACATGCCAGTGTCCAATCACTCTCTGTGTGAAAAACCTTTTCCTAATTTCCAACCTAAACCTCCCCTGACACAACTTCAGGCCATTCCCTTGGGTCCTGTCCCTGGTCCCCACAGAGCAGAGATCAGTGCCTGCCCCTCCTCTTCCCCTCACAAGAAGCTGTAACTGCAGTGAGGTCTCCCCTCAGTCTCCTCCAGGCTGAACAGACCAAGTGACCTCAGCTGCTCCTCACACAGCTTCCCCTCAAGGCCCTTCAACATCTTTGCTGCCCTTCTTTGGACTCTCTTTCTAACAGTTTAATATCTTTCTTATATTGTAGTACCCCAAACTGCATACAGTATTCCAGGTGAGGCTGCCCCAGAGCAGAGCAGGACAATCCCCCCCCTTTTCTTGGCTGGAGATGCTGTGCCTGATGCACCCCAGGACAGGGCTGTTCCTCCTGGCTGACAGGGCACTGCTGACTCATGTTCAACTTTTAATCAGCCAGGACACGCAGGTGACTTTCTGTGGCACTGCTTTCAATCTTCTCACTCCCAAGCCTGTCCATACACCTGGGGTTGCCTCTCCCAGGTGCAGAATCCAGCACTTTCCCTTGTTGAAATTTGTATGATTGGTGATTGCCCAATTTGTCAAGCTCTCTCTGCAGGTCATAATCATCTCAAAAGGACTAGAACGCAAATAAAAAGAAAGAAAAACATCAGGGTCTTTGGCTGAATGCATCTCTGGTTTAAACAAATCCATTTTTGCTGCACCAATACTTAAATCAACAGTACAGAGGCTCAGCTATCTTAGATCAAAAGCTGTTCTTGCCACATCTGGTCCTGACTCGCCTGTGTATAGCACATCCCCAGGAAGGTGCCAGATGCTTGGGGCTGGGGCTGCCTCAGTGTCCCAATGTCTTCCCTGCTTTGGGCTGGGGAGATTGGACCTGCCCTGGCTGCCCAAGACATCCCACTGAGACCCTGATGCTCTCAGATTCCAGGAAGCTGCAGGCCCTGCTCCAAACCCTTCTCCCTGGTCTCTAACTGTTATCAAGGTGTAAGGAAATGTGAGCTAAAGGCATGCAAGAACTTTGAAATCACAGACAGAATTGTAATTACTGAGAAGACAATAATTGGCAGCTCAAGTATTTAAGAGAAATAGTTGCATGAAAGGATACGAAACCATAAGAATAAAACCTTAGGGCGCCAGACAATGGTAACTCAGAAACCTTGAGAATGTGCCTGACATAAAGAGCCCTCATAGAGCTTGGCTTCTCTTCACTTGATTGAGCACTGCCTGAACATTAAAGTCTCATTGTGTCTCCCATCAGGGGTTGTGAGCATATTAATATTACACTAACTCATTAGGCCAAGCTGTCAGTTGTGTGCATTAGCCGATAAATAATTGATTTGTACATTTAAATTGTGTATCTCCAGTTTGTTGACAGTCTGTTTCTAAGTGGCATAAATAACAAAAAAAATGTGATTCAGAAATGGAGTATTAAAATATTTTCAAAATCTTAGGCATAGATTGAGACTGACCACAATTTCTATCAGCATAGTTATTTTCATTACAACCAATAATCAATATGGATTTATGAAAAAATCTTTTTTATCAGTGGAGAACTTTCAATCTTTAATTAACATTAATTCCATTTTGTTTGTTGGTTTATTTGAGGGGTTTTTTGTTTGTCATGAACATTAAATTTCAATTTTCTTTCCTCATCAATTTATTTGAGATAAAAAAATTAATTTTTTGCATAATTTTAAGATTTAAATATGACAGATTTTTGTGGTGTTTATATTAAGTCCACATAAAGTGAAGTTATTATGCTTCTTCTGTCTGAATGTTCATAGTAAATTATATAAAAGTTTTTACTTTGCTCAAAAATGTTCATCTTAACAAAGTCCCTATATTGCTTAGAAAACCTAGATATCTCAACAGGTCTTACCCTGCTAGAATTTTTTCATCAGAACAAACAATTGTTTTGATCAGTCTGGGAAAGTGAATTAATTCCCTTCAAAGTAGAGGAACTTTTTAATAGTAATGTGATCAATGAATAAACCAAGCTCACACAGCAAGAGCCCTTTCTGTCAGTATCCTAAAACTGAGTAGTAAATTAATCAAGGATACAACAACATGGAACTATGTCATTCATTACTGAAATTTGTGTAGATATAAAAAATACCTTGCTTCTACTGAAGAGGACAAAAAATATTACCTTAACAACCAGTTTGAAATTTTGACTGTAAGAAAACTAATGAAGAAAAATAAAGTTTTCTATGATTAGTTTTATTTTTCTCCAAAGTTCAACAATAATATAAAAATGTGAACGCAAAAGACACTGGCTTCTGTTAATCAGAATTAGATCTCTGTCTAATACAAAGTACTGACTTCTGAGAGTCAGTCAAATAACAAGGGGATTGGGAAAAACTTTGCTAAAACTCATCCTAGGGGGGCAAATGGTTGAGTTGATCTAATTGCTTAATTCATTTATTTTTGTTTTATCAGTCAATAAATTGTTTTTCTCCTCTAAGAATGAATTAATATATTTTAAAACTGTGATTCTTAGAAATAAATATTTAAAAAACCCAACCAACCAACCAAATAAAACTTCAATCAAACCCACCCTTTTTACTGAAAAAGAAAGCCCTAAGCTGCTTGTGTAATGCATTTCTTTACTGTGAAAGAGTGCATGACAGGTTCTATGAACCTTCTATCTTTTAAAAAAGCTGAGGAATTGATGGTTAACAGTCATGCAAATAAAATGCAAATATTACATTTGACATCTTAGGGAAAGATAAAAGTATGGTTTAGTAACTGTGGACTAGTAAAATATATGCAAGAAATTCTTCTACAGCAAACAAAAATCCTTGCCGAACAAATGCTAACTCAAATCCCAATATTTTTATTCTCACCAAGGTAAAATTAATGCCATTTGAAGTCATTACCTGTTTTTATTTCAGAAAGACATTTTTATGTTGGCTTCATCTGACTCATAGAAGACTGGACTGGGATGTCTAGTGGCACAGCTAGTGACATTACTGAGGTTAACAGCCCCTGGCTTGTGAGAGGCTGATCTATCTATGGCACAGCAGCTTGATCCACGCCTGCTCCCAGTTGAGTGTGGGGCTTTGTGAGCACATCAGCATGTGAGAGGATGTCTGGGAGCATGTAAGGCTGTGAGTGGTCAGTTCAGGATTATAAAAACTCAGGACATCTAACTTTGTCAGCCTCGCAAATCCTTAAGGAGACACCATACACAGAAATCTGAACTGTGAATTTTCTCATATTAAAATATTTGGAATCTGGTCAAAACTCGGTGCTGTTTGGTGATTATATAGAGACATAGGGTCAAACACTGAGGGAACATTTACTTATCTATTGCTATTATTTACTATGATGCTGTTAATTTATACTTCCATCTCTATTTGCATTAATCCATAATATTTCCCTTGAATAGCCATTGATATTGCTTAGCTTTCTAAATTATTTACAAAGGGTTCAGCTCTTAGGTGGCCTCTCTCTGATAACATCTGTATGCAGTTCTTACAGTGCAGCTATCTTTGATAAAAGCTATTCTTAAAGCTGTACTTAAATTCAATATGCAATCATGTTTCTTGACTTGCTGAGACTTAATCACCAGTGCCTCTCACCTCCCATAGAGATTTACAAAGCAAAGGTTTAATTGCTGGTATATCTTAGCATTGCAGGAGTAGTAAATTAATGGAACATCATCAATCTGCAGTAGATGAAGATCAGAACTGTTAAGTTTTGGAAATATGATATCATTGTAAATGTCTAGAAAAAGGGAGGAATGGTAAAAAGTCTGGTTCTATACAATTTGCAATTTTTTTCACTTTCTTTATATGTTTGTTTCTAAATATTTAAATTAATTTTATACTGCAGTTTAAAGCTTTTTTAACATGAGTATCAGTTTGCTTTTGCAACATAGGTATTTCTACAGAACTATTGAAATATTTTCTCCTAATGGAACAATACATGCAAAGCAATGTTAAACATACTTTAATTTTATGCCCATAAAGGGTTTACCAAGTTCATTATACTTTAAAATGATGTAAATTCCTTATCACTGCTTTTTCTTGACTACAATATTTTTTATTCTGAGTTTCACTTCTGTCTGAAGTGAGGCTGATTGGTTACAAGTACCAGCATTGTTTTTCAGCCTGTTGCTTCCAGCAGTTAAATGTCTTCCCATGTATCAGAGATGATAAATATTAGCAAATTACACAGCAATTTAATTATTCAGACAAAGGCTTATTAATTCTGGCTAACATTTGGGAACTAACAAAAATATCTAAACTGACATAGGTGGACCTTATATCCCTGTTATAATCAACGGAATGAGATAGGAAACTCAAAAGCAGATTGTCATTCCTTTTTAGAGTACTTTGATTAACTGAAACAGGAGCTGTTAGCCACTGGCATTGGCTTCTTTCTCTTTAATTCTTTTCTCTGTCAAAATATTGTCTTTGTAAGGGCTCCAAACTGATATCCTTTTTCCTCTCCTCTGACCAATCTTCAAAATCCTTGGTTACAACTTCACTATAAATAGCTTTCAGGACCTCAAAAGTAAACAGCACAGGGAAAAAGCCCTGCAATCCCAGTAACTCTTTCACAACTGGAAAACTGAGAATCAGGTGTACGCTTTAATTGGAACCTTTAGTTCAAGGAGATACAGAACTCTTCAGAGAAGTTAGATAAACTACCTAGCTACAGATCATTCTGTACTGTATTTTAATTCACTTCTCGCATAAAATGCCATAGTTCTGCTGTTTCTATTTATCCAGAGTGTAGATAATATAATAATGAACCTCTCAGAGAAGAAACACTCAAAACTTGGTTCTCCTATGTCTTGAAAGACTCCAGTAAACACTGAGCTACTGTAGAGGATACAGGTTTCTTCCAGGTATAAATTAAAATAGCTGTTATATTTGTGGACCTCCATACAGCTTCTGCCTGGAATGTGCCACCATTGAGCACAACCCTCTAGCTGAGTCCATCCAGCCAATTCCTAAGCCACCAAATGGTCCACCCTCCAAATCCATATCTCTCCAATTTAGTGACCTATTTTAATACAGCATAAGAATGTGAGGGGAAGAAAAGGAGCTTCTACCTCCTTCTGCATTATGCAGTACCCAGGAAGTGTCAGGTAAGCTGATGTTTCATTTATGCAGCTATTATGTTTGTTTCCTTTAGAAGTCATCTTATGGAGAACTCTGTCCTGGATGAGGATGTGCTGGTGTATGTCCATGTGTAGGTTGCAGTTTTGTAGCAGAGCTACTGCTTTGTTACTATAATTATCAGCTTGATTTCAAAGAGGCTGGAGGTCACAATGATCATAAATGTACTACAACAAATTCCAGTTTCGTATTTAACAAATGTAAGTGGGAAAAAATATTTCCCTAGCAGAACATATGAGCTAGTGATTTTAAAGGGAATATGTATCTTATATTTTCCTTTGTTTTTTTCTACCTACATTTAGAAATACAATCCAGAAGTTTTGTCAAGAAAAATTGTGCCTCATTTTGCCTCTTTTATGTTCCCCCTATTTTTACTCTCTTTAGTATTCAGTGACTGACAAATTCACTAATTCTTATAAAGTTTTAGGAAAGATAGCTTTTGCTAGTCAAAGGAATAAGGTGCTTTCCCTTCATCCACTTGACCCTGTTAGAAAAAAGAATCCCTTAAATCTCTGCAAAGAAAAGCCCATAACAGTAAACAGAACTAAAAATGTGGTTTTCTGAGGAATTCTGAAAGGTCTGACATCCAGTAGGGAATAAAAGAAGCATTCATTATACTTCTCTGCCTTCCTTTGGGCTAGTTCTGCCCTGCTGGATTTGCAGGACCTCTGCAGAAATTGTATGTACTTTTCATTTGTCTTCAATGTTCCTGGCAGCAGTTTTGTCAGGACTTTCACTTATTATTACGCATTTATAATCAGAAGCTTTGTCTTCTGGCTATATAGGGAAGCCATAATATTCACGCACAGAATATGCTTTTCATTATCACAAAGTGAATATGTTCTTGAAGGGAATGTATTCCAATATCTCCAGGCACTGCAACTGACTAGGGTGCTTTAACTTCTCTCTCATGAAAACCTGTATTGTACATTTGTACAGTTGTAAGCAAACAAATATTTTAAGACTGCTAAAAAAGAGCCTATCCACAAAAGAAATCCTTTCTTTATTATTGGAAATTTTTATTACATATTGATATTAAGAAAAGAGTGTGCTCTCAAGGAAAGATAAAAATAAATATGTGGATATTTGGATGGATTTGAAAATGAAGAAAATGTTTCTTTGGTGACATTTTCCCAAAAGTTTTTTCTGAGTAACCATTTCTAATTATTAGCAGTGCTCTAGCTCTTCAATTAAAAACCATTATTCCTTTTGAAGGAGACAGATTTTTTTTTCAGGTTTTCAAAGTAATATTTGAAGTAAAATCCTATCTGGAACAAACCAATAATTTATAATAATATATTTATTTTAAAAGTAAAGTAACTAAATATGACATGACACAAATACAGTAATAAAGATTTTTTTTCAAGGACAATGTGATACCTATGGACAGAAAATTAACAGAGTTAAAGCAAAAATAATTTTATATACAGTTTGACACAAAAGATATTAAAGTGTTCAGTAAATAAAAAACCCCTGATTTTTATCCTATTTTTTTTTCACTGCCTTCTGTTTTTGGCATACATTTTAGGTCTCTAAGCCTGTGTACTAACATAATATAAATGAATCAAACACTTTTAACACCAGATGTTCGGAGACAAATATAATGTTACTTCTACTTTGCTCGCACCTCTTTGAAATCTTCACTTTTTACATTGTAACAATGGTCTAGATCAAAAACCAACTAGAGGCAATTGCAATACTTTCTCTTCAAGCTGTGTACACATTGAGACAAATTTAAAAAAAAAAAACAACTAACCAAAAACAAAAACAAAGATTCTCCTAATGCCTTTTGTTTCCCAGTATTTATTTATAGAACCACTATTGGCAATAGCAGATATGTTTAACAAGGGCTACACAAGACCAAGAAATAATGTTTTAAAAGGGGGGGAGGGAGGGGGAGGGGCTTGTTATGTACTACTTATGTTTTATCTTTAATTTTTTTTTTTTTTTAAAGAAGTGATGAAAGATTCAAATTCTCTGTCTCCATCTCCTGGCAGACAAGAACTAAACAAAAAAAGGTGGACTAGAATCCATGTAGCTGAGGGATAAAAATTATAAAGAATTAAATTTCTGTTTATTAATTTATTTTCCCCATTTCTATAATAATTTCAAGTTACTGTAACATAGAGAAGCAGAAGGCAATGACAATTTTATGCAGACAGACTCAATCACATTGATAATAATCCATAGGTCTTCAACACTAATTTTCCATCAGAATCAAAAATTTGCAAGTCAGCAATAAATGAGGATTTGAGGATTTGATAATTTAGAAGAAACATAATTTCATTTCCATTTGTTGATATGATGAAAAATAGTCATGTCTTTGCTCCAACTAGTTTACTTGAAATAAGGTACTTTTTCATGGTGCTTACTGTAAGATACATTGCATTTACTTTGTGTGATTGACATGTGATTTTGAGGATTTTTTACCTACCCACCCCCCAATATTATAGCTATTTTTACATATCATGTTCTAAAGCAATGTTATTTTTTTTAATGAACAATAAAATAAAGTTTAGAGATAATTACATCAGGTATGTGTGGTTTTTTTCACTAAAAACAAGGCTTTATACTGGCTGATATTAATTATATTGATATAACTAACTCTTATATTAGTTAAGATAACAAGCAATGTCCCCAGTGGTTTAATCCATTGCCAATAAGCAAATTATAAATTTGTTCCCAGTCTTTTCCCAAGTACTCTCTAGTAATTTTCATTATTTGTTCTATCTCAGAACACAGTATAAAAAAGGTGAAAAGAATGAGGAATACATAATTTACTATATTAAAGACCATAAAAAACATGATTATCATTATTAATATGCAGATTAATGTTCATATATGTATGTAACGTTAGCAAAACAGGGAAATGGGAAAATGATTTTGCAATAGATTTTTTCACTCATAAAATATTCTTTTTGAAGAACAAAGAAAATGGAAATGAATTCTGTAAGTGACCTTTACTAATAAAATTCTGGAGTTTGTTGTCTTTGGAGAGTATTTAATAAAACAGAAAAAACATGAAAATGTCACCTTTTGAATTAGTTCTCTAGGATGTGACTAACTCATCTCATTTGATATTCCTCCAGAGGGTAAAAAAGACTATCAACAAGGTTAGAACTAGTATTTTACTCATATAGAACAGAAGACTTATACTAGCATAGGTTTTACTACTGCTTGTCTTATTTCTAGCTTACACACAGAGTGATAAATAAGATTTATAGAGACAGATTCCCCAGTTTAATGACTGCTTTGAGATACATGGTACTAGAGGAAAGGTTGCTTTTAGAAACATGCACTACTGATATTGATTTAAGAAACAGAGATACTTTAAAAATTATAAACAGGAGTAAGAAAACATTGAAGTTTTCCACAGACAGAAGTTCTGAGCTCATGTTTGCTTTAATATTTAGTCAGTACTGCATTACAGAAGTTTAATGCTTACCGTATTATCAAATAGAAAATAAGTTTCCAAAGTCATGCTTCTATTTATCATAGATAAATATATTCACAGAAACATATTATACAAGACTGTCACTATCAGACCTCTAATTACAAAATATTACAGGTCAATTTTCCACATTAACATTAATGAAAACTCTACACAGTCGTTTAACAAAGTGTTATTGTGTGATAATAACACACTGAGGAAGACAGTAAATCATCTCAATGAAAGCCTATTCACACCTACAGTAGGTGCATCATTACTCTCTAACACCTGGACACCTTCAGTGTGATTCTAAAACACATTTCCACTATTTGAAATACAAGGAATTATTATTAACTCATTTAAAATATTAAAATAATTTCTTATTATCTAACTCAGAAACTTATTTAAAAAATTCTTCTTTATTCATTTAATCACACTGAGTATGTGAAATCTTTGCAGAATGTAAATAAGTGTATGCTTCTTTTAGCCTACCATTTTTACAGATTCATGAATTTTTGTTATATTATTCAGTGTTTTGCTGGCATTGCTTTTAACTTCCCATATGCCTCCACTAAAAAATAAAATATATCAATCAACAGTACAAGGTTTGTGAATGCAATGTAAAGAAAAAAATCAGAGTAGCTGGAGCTCAACTGTGTTATTTCTTGCTCAAGAGATCAATGAGACTAGAATGAGTGTGAAGCACAGCTATTCCATGTAGTTTTCTATGAATATATATGTGAGCATAAATCTCTCCTAAGAGTTGTGAAGAAGAAAATAAAGTTAGATGCTTATTTAAAGTATAAATTGATTGTTTAGTATGTGACTTTCAAAGTTTTCACCTTAAAACTTGAAAATAGTTGTTACTGAGCTCTTCTGCCTCAGCAAGGAACATGTTTTGTTGCAAAGCTGCACTAAGAAATTTAAAATCCCTCTTTTCTTGTTTTCATCACTGATTCAGAGAACCCCAGGGCAAAAGAAGAAAAATAAAGATCCTCTTTGGCTAATAGAAATTAATATATGTACTTAATATAGCTAGTGTATTTAATACACATATTTTTCTTCTGGGTCAGCCTCTGCTGTATTTTTATGTACAATTTAATGGGATATTTTTCATTTTATATTTCACCTACCTGCAGAAATACATATCACATAGCAAGCAAATTAGGCAGTCACCTCTCCATCTTCATAACACCAGAAGATTTAGACTGGATTTACAATCTATCAGAAATAGATTTTGTTTCACCCTGTGTTTCCCTTATACCTAGTTACAGCCTCATTCAGATGGTATAAGTGGATTTTAGATTTGTGCATCAAAGCATCAAATTGTACTGAATTTGTCACTGAACATACAATGTGACATATATCACCTGTCACATGCAAGGATTAATTTAACATGGGGACACAGCACAGTTCTGTCTGACAAGCAAGAAGTTTCATTTTGCAATTTCCTCCATACTAAATCTCATTTTGTAACTGAGCCTAGTCTTTAAATGCTGGGATAAGTTATCTCCACCTCAGAAAGATGCCTTCCCTTTTTTGCCTGATAAGATCATGGAATAGATCCTCTCTGTGCTAAGCTGTGCTAAGACCCATGGAGGACAAGGAGGTGATTTGAGAGAGCCAGCACAACTTCACTAAGGGCAATTCCTGCCTGAACAACCCAGTGGCCTTCTCTGATGGAGTGACTACCTCAAGGGACTGGGTCAGAATAGTGTTACTGATGTCATTTATCTGGACTTCATAAAGCCTTTGACACTGTCCCCTACAACATATTTTTCTCTGCACTGGGAAGAGATGGATTCAATGGGTGGGCTTTTAAGTGGGTTAGGAATTGGCTGGATGGTCACATCCAGAAGGTAGTAGTCAATGGCTGAGACTGACATCAGTGACAAGTGGTGTTCCTCAGGAGCCCATATCCTCATTAATGACACAGACAAAGGGATCAAGTGCACCCTCAGCAATTTTGCAAACAACACTAAGACGAGTGTTGTGGTGACACACCTGAAGGACAGGATGCCACCCAGAGAGACCCAGACAAGCTTGAGAAAAGTTCCATGGGAATCTCATGATGTTTATCACGACCAAGTGCAAGGTACTGCACCTGGGTTGGGACAATCCCCAGGGTCAATTCAGGCTGGGGCATGACCAGATCCAGAGCAGCCTTGCTGAGAAGGATTGGGAGTCCTGGTGGGTGAGAGGCTGGATATGAGCTGGCATCATGCGGGCCAAAAAGCCAATTGTGTCCTGGGCTGCATCAAAAGTATTGTGGCCAGCAGGGCAAGGGTGGGAATTCTGCCCCACTACCCCACTCTGGTGAGAACCCACCTGCAGTGCTGCATCCAGCTCTGGGGTCCTCAGAAGAGAGAGGACAGGGACCTCCTGAACTAGTCCAGAGTTGGCCAACAAGATGGAACACCTCTCCTTTGAGGGGACGCTGAGAGAATTGGGTTCAGCCTGAAGAAGAGATGGCCTTTGAGTGACCTAATTGCAGCCTTCCAGTACTTGAAGGGAGCCTACAAGTAAAGTGGAGACTTTTTCTTTGGCATGTAGAGACAGGAGAAAGGAGAATGGATTTAAATTGGAAAAAGTAGTTTTAGATTAGATATTAGGAAGGAAGAAGTTCTTTACTATGAGGGTGGTGAGGCATTGAAACAGTTTGTTGAGCAAAGTTTTAGATGCTCCATCTCAGGCCATGTTCAAGGCCAGGCTGGATTGGGCTTTGAGCAACCTGGTCTATCAGAGGGTGTCCCTGACCATGGCAGGGGGGTTTGAATTAGATGATCTTTAAAGTAATTTTCAATCTAAACTTTTCTATGATTATGTGATGATTCTGTGATCATCACTGTTAGCACACCAAATTTTTTTGATTATTTTTATTTTTTTTTATATGAGCTAGCTCCTTCATCAATTTGATGATTGATGACTGAAGTATGGCATCAGTATTTATGTAGTTTCAAGGGGGCTTAAATTCCTACAAACTTTGAATAATGACTCCAATAACATTAATGTTTCCAAAATTATGGGCATATATCTTTATAGAGAAAAATAGCACCCTTGAGTACTACAGGATATGAACCTTAGTTATACCTAGGAAAGGCAGACGCCACTAATGGGTCCATGGATGTCTTACATAGTATCTAGATAAAAGCAACATATTATTACCCAAGACTGAAGATAACATGCTGTCTTTTTTCTTCAATACATATAATTATCTGTTCTGTAAATCCAAAGCTAATGTTTTTAAAATAGTTTCTACAGGAAAAGGTAATAACTTCAGTTATTATATTTATGAATATAATAAATACTTGTGGTATAATTTTATTTTAATTATATTTTTGTCCTGATTCTTTGCCGAGACTTTGAGTTTACAGGGATTCTTACTGTTTTTGTTTAAAAGGTGACACTGAAATTCTTACTTCTCTGCCTTCATGGTAGGCTCCGGCACCTCTAATTACGACACATCACTTTCAAAAGCTATGCAACAGACTTCCTAGCTAGGGCTTACATCCAGGGTCTGCAAAGCTGTCAGAACTGCACAAAACATACAGTACAAGGGCACTTATCTCAATAACAGGAAGCAAGAGAAAATGTTGGTCACATGACTGTATGAAAAATGACTGGGATAGATTTTCCTTCATTTTGTTCTGATAATAGGGATATGAAGGTTGTAGAGCCAGGTGACTGCTTACTCATTGTATAATGCAGTTAATGAGCTGCCTTTCTGACATCAGTATAATCTGTCTGGTTCATGATGTACTGTAGCACACGCATTATTTTGCTGAATGATTTATGGGATCTCTATTATGTTGTAATGCATTTTCTAGGGATGAGAGATGAGATGGATTATCTTGTGTTTCCTAGCTTATTGTAGTTTTGTTCATCAAAAATGTAGTTTGTTTATAAGACATCATATTTAATTAACGAACGAGAACAATTTTAATGTCAGGTGTCCCTTTATAAATAAAACATTTCCTTGTTACACTCTTCTAAGTATCTCCAAAATTTTCTATTATTTACAGTCCTTCTTGTTACTTAATTTTTATGCACAATTCTATAGTAAGGTATTTAAATATTTGCTCATAAAGATAAAATGCTAGCTTTTGAAAGAAAAGAGAATTAATAAATTGGTGGGATTTTTTTATTCATTCATTCATTCATGAGCAGTTCCCAGTCTAGATCAGTTTCCTAAGGAGAGAGGTCTCATCCTTAAATTTTACATTGATGTGTCAGTGTCTGGCAAGGAGATAGGTCTCAAAATTGCTAAATTTCTTCAGCTTTGAGTATGCCTAACTAGTGTTGATTGAGGAGAACGACACTGTAAGTAATCTCATTATGGTAACTAAGTCCCTCTTTTTCCCTATTGAAAATATGACTTGTTTATAAGCATTATGTCAAATAGACAAATTACATAATCTTTTTTTGCTGAGGAAATGCAGTGGAAGAGAGAGAAAAAGAACTGGGGAACTGAAGGGAGAAGAAGCCAAAGCAAGAGAGGGTAAAGGTCAATGTTAGGAAAAGAAGGTGTTTAGATAGCAAGGGCTTTTAAAAACATGCAACAGACCTTAAGCTATCACACTGGAAAGATATGATAGAACGATGGGGCAGACAGGGCCTTGAGATACAGCTGGTTTGCTCACATGCTGTGTATATACCTAGAACCATAGAAACATAGAATCAGAATGACTTGAATTGGAAGGGACCTTTAAGATCATCCAGTTCCAAACCCCTGCCAGTGGCAGGGATGCCACCCACTAGATCAGGATGCTTAAAGTCCCATCCAGCCTGGCCTTGCACTTCTAAAGATGGAATATCCACACCTTTTCTGGGCAACCCATTTCAATGCCTCATCACACCCACAGTAAAGAATTTATTCCTAACATGTAATCTAATATGTTTTCATCTCTAAAGCTGTGGGTTTGGTTGTTTTAAATACAAAATTACTAAGTAGACTGCAGAAACAATAAAGAAAGATCTTAGAACAAGTCAGCTGTCAGTGTTCTGCTGACTGTGGTTCCCCATTTCTGTCCTGCACTCCAGCCCAAGCATGGTCTGAGTCCAGCCATTGGTGCAAACTCCTGGAGGAATCCCACAATGCGCCTTCATGCTACCAGCACCTTCCTTGTTTCTTGGTTTTTCTTTCTGTCCAGCACCAGATATTTCTCTGAATTATCCATACTCCTCTGGTTTTGAGGGAAAGTTAGTCTTTGACTTCCTATTGAGACTTCCACTTAACATAATGGAAAAAAAATCATTTTGGCCAGTTGCATTGTTTTGATGAATCACTACACACAGTTTTTGCAATATAAACTACAATTTTGTGGAAATTTGGTCTTTTTTAGCTCTTTTGCTTCTGGTTTTTCTATCTTTTACAATGAATGTTACTGTTCATAATAAGCTGACAGGTAATATTTCAGATAATTATAACATCTACATACTACTCAGTTAAAACAAGGGCACTATCAATTTAAACTTACAGAAACCAAATCTTTTGACATAGTGTAGATATAAAGTAGATTAAGTGGAAAGTATTAAAATGTTTTTGTAAGTTGTTTAAATTATGTATGAAAAATGAGCTGAATATCTTTACACCCAGCATGATACCAACAAAGCTAATTGAATAAAAAATGTCTCTGACCATGGCAAGGTAATGCAGATTAAGATGAATTTTAAAGGTCTGTTTCAACCCAAACCGTTCAATGATTCAGTGATTCTGTGATTCAATTAATCATAAGTCAATATCTAAGCCATAATTTATCACATAAATGGAGTGATGGCTAAACAAACATAATCAGCATTCATTTTAACCACATAAAAAAAGTACAGCTGGGCACTGTTTGGTTAAAGGTTTGACTCAATGGTTGTAGATGTCTTTTGCAACCTTAAGAATTTTGTGATTCCTT
Organism: Cettia cetti; assembly: GCA_013401135.1. NCBI lineage: Eukaryota > Metazoa > Chordata > Aves > Passeriformes > Sylviidae > Cettia > Cettia cetti. Next base: position 5,079 of record VZUI01056326.1, on the reverse strand, counting down.
TAGTCTAGAAATATATTTGGTAAACAGAATGGATGAAAATTAGGCAGCTGTACCTCAAGTTCTCTCATATTTTTGTCCATGATTTAACAAAACAAAACACACCTTCTAGAAATCTGGGTTTATGTTTTTAATCTTGTTCTGCTGCTTTGACTCTGTTTTTAAATAAGAAATTTCCAGAACTGTTACTGTAGAGTGAAAATGCACAGTATCCTCAAATGTCATGACTTGACATCTGGGGACTATAAAAGTTTAAAAAATTTTACAATAAATATTTAATACACTTATTTTTAGTGATATTCACTCTAAAGGAAATGTAGTTTAAGTTTAAACAATAAGTACCTTCAAATTTTAGCTATTACTTCTCTTTGATAAGAAATAAATTTTCAATAAAATAATAGAATAATTTGATTTCCACAAGTTTCAAAATATTTTATCTCAGAGAAGCAGGATAAAAGCAATACATTAACTCACTGCATATATATGTAAATTCAATATTTGTCATTAGCAAATAAAGATCCAAAATTTGCTCATATTTTTTCTCTTGAAATTGAAAATGATGATAATTACTATCGTTTATCCAAAATACCAAGTATGTCAAGAATTAAGGTTCCATTTATATAATGACAAATTTTATATTTACAGACTGCAAAACCTTTTTAATCCTAGTCCCAAAATAAAAAGGCACAAATACATCCATTATCCATTTAGACAGCTAGTAAATCCAACCTTCCCCTTAGTTTCCTCTGTAAAATAAAAAATGAGTTTAATAGTATTTCCAGAGGTTAACATACTCAGCCCTCATACTCAGTGAACGAAGTTATGAAGTGAATGAATTTCAGAATAAAGAACACTCACAGAGAATTGCTCTTTTACTTTACTTCTCTTAGAAAAACCTTTCATTTGGGGAGAATCAAGTGGGGACGATTTTGCTGCAAAGAAAGAGGAGTCCAAGTTAGACTTCAGAAGCAACTTACTATCTGATTTGGCCTAAGAAATTTTATTTTTAGATCTTAAAGTTCTGGGAGCAGGTACTAACTTCTGTTACACATTTTCAAAATAAAAAGAGAAAAGGTCTTGTTCTTTAATGGAGACAACTGTGGGCTCAAACTCCCAGGTGAAGTAAAGTCTCCATTCTCCCACAAAAGCTACCCCTCTCCTCAGCAGTATCTATGCATTTTCTATTGTTATATCTGTGTGATTCTTCTCCTCTTATACTGGCTTTTTTGCATTTACCTTTGAGGAACAACACTTTTTTTTCTTAAATATATGATTTGTTCATAAAAGTTTGATAGATACCAGTGATTTGTTGTGGTCCTTATTTTTTTTTTTTTAAGTAAATATTTTCTTTTATTTTCTTTTCCCTGATACATCATATTCTGTGAAAAGGCAAAGTGAGATAAGATTTTGAAATAGTTTTCTCTATTTTTTATCCTCTGTCTATAGATGGAATGATTTTTCTGAAAGACTTCTTCAAGTGAACTATTTTGAAATGTTTTTAAAACACAATTCCTTTATGAAACAACTGTAATTGGCATGCTGAAATGTCAACACTTTTGTACAGAAAAAAAAAAAAAAGGTGGGGTTTTTTTCTATTCAGTAAGAAAGCTGAGAATTTTTTAACTTGATATCTATTTCATTGAATTTTATAATCAAAATTTCATTGGTTTAGCAATTAGTAGGATATTTCTCCATATGATGATAAATGTTTTATTACCTTTGGTAAATGAGTTTCTCTGATATAACCATTAAGGGCCACCCTCCTCCCCACAATTGTATTAATTGTCCAAATTAAAATCAGAATGACTGGATTTTCAAATAGCAATTTACAAGTATCAAATTAATGATAACAGGCAATATCTTAGCATGATTTGGATTAAAAGAAAGTTATAATGAAAATAATATTTTAGTCATTAAAAGAGAGAAATAAGAATTAATTGAGTTTCATTATATGCCATCCACTTCTAGAAGACTCATGCCTAAAGGATAGGTTACTGTTTTGTTGCAGGAGATGCTTTTTGACTCAGTCTTCTGGACATAGTTCTAGGGACACTTTGTTTGTGTTTAAAAAGATGATTAACATGATTCAGATTCAAAATGGACTTTCAGCTTTTCAATAGGACTTCATTTCTAAAATTCCGGTTCCTGTTATCTAATGGATATTTCATATATGAGTTTTCTGTGCTTTCTAGAAATATTTTTTTTTTTATTTCTTAGTAGAATCTATGGATTCTACTTGACAACTAGAAAGCAGAAGAGATAGCTAAAAGCAGAGGTCTCATCTTAGGATGTGACTTTGGCATTATTGGTGGATTATTTTTTCTTCTTCTATGCTAGCTGTAGATGACTTTTTACATTTGTGAAATGTACCATTAACACTTAGCCAGATTGACAAAACTAGTCAACTTGTTTTCTATACTTTCAGTGGACTGAATGTTCTTCCTTGAGCATTTCCTGAAAAGTACATGACAGACCTAATTCATAGGATTGAATTTTAAAATTCACTGAAAATTCACTGGCATACACCGGTCAATTGAAATATCATTAAGGAAAGGGACAGTAAAAGGCACCTTCTACAGGAAATTTCATGTGCAGTGCCTTCCAAGGTCACAACTAAAGGAAAACTGCAACTGCTGCAGTCATAACTGAATTGTTCATGCATGTGCACAGATCAGGAGCAATAGTAAGCCAGAGAAACTCAGAAACTGAATTGCTTAAAAACCTGAAGATTAGAAGGTGGTCTTTTTTCTTATATATTTTTTATATTTTTATATTCATTTTTCTCTTACATACTTCATCTTACTGTCAATTGTACATATAGGCATTCACTTCTTGCCTGAATTTCAGCCAATGCCATTATTCTGCATTGATATTCACTTGTATTCTGCTGAAACAGTCTTCACACTTCTTTACTCCAAAAGAAGAAGAGTTACAGTAGCCAGATCAATCAAGACATTGAGTGCATTGAACTTTGAACTCACACTGACAGTGTTCTGTGGAAACTGCTGAAATATAAAACACCTCATTGTCTCACAGATCTTTAAAAGTTTGAGGTTCTGATTCTCAATCACATTAACAGTCACTTTTAGATTATTGAAACATTTTGTATCATTAAAACTCAACTTTAGAGATGTACTTAGAGGGATGAATTTTTCACATTTAGAAACTTTTTGGTTTTATATCCATTACTTAGACAATGTTACTGAGAATGACATTTCTCACTTTTTAAATGACAGAAAAGTAAGGGACCAGTAAACAAGGGTAAGATGCATTTCTAAGGAGCTGGAGAAAATGAGAAATTTTCTTTCAATGCTTAAAACTACAGAATAATGAAGCACAAGACTGCAAAACAAATCAAAGTGTGAGCGAATGTTAAATGGAAAGATAGTGCAGCATCTGACCTTGAAAAAAATTGTGTGTAGAGAAATCCCTGAAGTCTTCATCTCAACTTGCCACTGCACCAAATAAAACATGAGAGACACTAAATTTCATTGATCAAGAAGCACAAAACAGATCACAAAAAGTAGAGGTAGTGATGCATAAAGCTCTGACTACACTCCAGAAAAGACTTTCTGTGCTGGTCATAAGTACTACTTTCCATTTTAATCAAAGTTGTTTATTTTTAAATTTTGATTAGAATTTTGATAGAAAACTATCATGAAAAACAGATAAAACTGATAGAAATATGAGTAAGTTTTTTGCTATGAATAAAAATTGAAAACACATTGTGCTAAAGAGACCACGCTAAAATAATGCTTGGAATAAGTGAAGGAATATGCTATTTCTTTTGGTCAGACAGTAACTTTGTAAGTGAGTCAAAGGAACTTTTCAGCAAAAGGAAAAAATTAAATGTTAAAAGATGAGAGTGTAAGACGCAAAATAAAGGTACATTACTGGCAAAACCAGGATTAGAATTCTTCTATAGCATGCTTATTCCAATTAGGCTCTGTGCCTTAACTATTTTCTAATACTGAAAATCTATTCTAAATATCAAGATGAGTTTCATGGAAGTGCTTATCTGCCAAAATCAATGACAACTAAGTCTACTATTCCTGCATTAAATATGTCTGAACTGAGAAATTATCTTTAAAGTTTGAGCACCTAACTCCATAGTGAAGGAAATTCTGATGGAGAGGTTACTTAAAAGCAGGATAAGATATAGTGATGAAACTTTCTATGAAGTCCTGCTGCATTGGGTTGCCATAACACATTTGGATACTGGGAGGGCTACAGGAATGGCTTCTATGAGAAGCTGCCAGAAACTTCCTTCTGGTGGAGCAAATGTCAGCCAGCTCCAAGCTGAAGGGCCTACTGGCCAATGCTGAGTCCATCAGCTGTATATCTGCTGTTTTATATATCTGAATATTCATTTGTTGCCAGAAATTCAGAGTGTATTTCCTTCTGGATGAGGTATTTGGCCTACTCCCTTCAGCAAAACCCTAAGTTTATTTTCTTAAATATGTTTTCTCAGTTGTGAATAAAATTATATGTTGTGGACACTTTCTACATGTATAACTGTGAAGAGTTTGGTATTGCAATTGGCATGAAAATAGCCATTTAAATTTTTTTTTCTATATCTTTTATTTCAATAGCACATGCAAAGCATAATTGGGAAGGACCTGCTTTTACCAGAGAAACATCATATTCCCTGCTCTAAAGGGCTTATCAACAAAAAAGGAAGGGTAACAAAAAGGAACAATTTTATGATTTTATGACTAAAACAGTGATCTGTTAGTACTTCCGATCAATTACACAGAAGAACTAAAACTTCAAGCTATCAGGGGACAGCTTTTGCATAGCTGCTCTTTTCATGTGTGTATCGGTTTGAAAGCAAAACCAGTGAGAGACTCCAAGTCAGAAGTACAATTTAATAAGAGAAAGAAGAAAATAAGTAAAATAAAGTAAAATAAAATAAATTCAATAGTAGAAAATACTGACAGAGTCAGAATACAACCTGACACTCTGTTAGGGTGGTAGTAGCAGTCCAGATGAAATGGTCTTGTCGAAGCAGTGATCCTGTAGAAAAGGTCTGGTAGCTCTTGTCCTCTGGGAATCCAGTGGGGAAAAGGCCTCCTGTGCTGT